>MJUU01021100.1:26285-38731 GCA_002080025.1 Modiolus philippinarum | reverse complement strand
TTTTTATATGTATTAAAATACTAAAGCTAATTTCCGTATTATTGCAAAATTAAACTATTTTTCGGACGATCCCGTGTAATAATCTTTGAAAATGTACTTTAATTCAACGAAAACTCCCGATCTATGATACTTCATACATTAATATTTGACTCATATGTTAACCTATACATATAAAATAAATAGCAAAAACAATGAGAAGGTTCAATGGGATAAAGACAAAATTATGATACAACAAAAGACTTACGGTCTGTCACTGCAAACTTGTTTACAAATCTGCAGGCGGGATAGCCACTGTAGATGGGATTGCCGGTAATAGGGTATGGCAATACCCCTTTCATTCTTTAGTATACTTCGATCACTTCATTGTCGAGACCGGCATTTAATTATCAAACGCCATGTCATCCATTTGCATTGTGTTATGAATATTTTCGAGCTTTTATCGGCCTTTTTTTTTTATTTTCATTTAACTAGAAAATGGCAGGCCTCTTCCACGAACATTGGCTGTTATACGCAACACTTTGGCACCCTTTGGACGGACGTACAAATGTGCGCACAAATAAGGACATTGTCCGAATTTTCGGAAGAAAAGGGGTGCAATTCCATAGCCCACTTGGTTTAGATTTACACCTGTGTTTTATTATGTGTTCTTTTATTATCATTACACCTATGAAAACCTATAATGGCCTGTTTGTAGTAAGACGAGACGAAAGTTTTATATATTTTTATTTCTCTACCACACACCTTGACATAAAAACACAATTACAAGCCCAATGTCCATACTAAGTGCTGTTCTATCATTGCATGAGACTGGTCGAGCCTTTAATGGAACAACCTTCGTCAGTGATACTAGCATATGTATGTACTTTCCAGTTGTTACATCCTGGTCCTTTTTCATTTTTATCCGTGAGCTATTGTCATCATTTAGCGTTTGTCGCTCGTCGTCCGTTAGCCGTATTTCTCATCTTTTTCCAGGACAAGATATACGTGAAGTCTTGCTCATTTGATTGATCCCGATCAACAAATATATACCCCCATGACTAAGAATTGTTTACATCGGACCCTATACTATGGGAATATATATATTTTGATACAGAAATTGTCGAAATTGACATCAGCAAAAACTGAAATGCAGTAACTTCGGTATTTAGTTACTCTACCATCTCAAATTAACTATTCAGACTGAACCAGTTTTTACAGGAATGGTGTATGCGAGTTCCTTTATAAAGACTGATAATTTTATTCTGATTGGACTCTATGGTACGATGACCATTTCCTCAAAAACTCTGAAATCGAATTGCTAAGTCATTATTTTATGGTTGTGTAGTTGATGATCTCGCTCATTATCAGATCCGACAGCATCTTTAGTCACCTTTCTCTGTCGCTTGCCACTTTCTCTGCTTAATTTCTGTCATCTTCTTCGTCACTTTGTTCTTTTGCGCCCCCTCTCTCATTCAGTCCCTCAGGTGTCCAAGTTAGTCCATGTGGTTCCCTATGTGTATGCCCAATCCATCTTCACCTTCTGGTCCTGAAGAATTCCTCTGTCGGCGATGTTCTTATTTGGCGGTATATGTCTTCTTCTTGACTATTTAGGGGTTGGGTTTTATTCGTGGCCCTTTCTTTATCATTTCGTTCCGCCTAACAAAAAAGTTAGGCCGTGGCTATTTAGCCGGTACCGGCAAAATAGTCTACAGGCTATTTGACCAACGCCGGAAAAATAGTCTGTGGACTATTCTGCCGTCACCGGTTAAATAGCCTACAAAATGCGTTTCTGCTATTTTGCCCGCAATGTTCTTTAACCAGACTCAAGTGAGCGACCAATTTCTAGCATTTATTAGAAAAATTGTCTATATGTGTCATAAGTTAAGTTGTAATCTGAGATTAAATGAAAGCTTTTTATATTTTTTTCTTTTCACTCCTTTAACATACCATAGAACAACGACGTATAATTATAAGTCCTAGCATAGGAGTTTCCATTCATCATCAAAGAACTAATGAAAATCATTAATATTTTGACTTCGATACTACTGTCAATTACAGTAAAATGCACGGCCACTTGAAACACAGTGGGAAAAGTCCGTCAATGGACGAAATAGCGCAAAATGAAGTGGCACATGTAATGCACAATTTTATTTAGAAGTATAAACTATTTGAAGATATGAAAATAAACATTTTTGTGCAGCAATGAAAGAGATTCCTAGACTATCAAGGCTATGAAAGGCCGTGCTCTAAATAAGCCTTTCAATGAGGAGTTGAAATGATAGTGAGCTTAATTTTTTTTGTGCATTCACAGTGGTTTGTCAGATATGCATGCAGTCGACTTGAATTATTCGGTCTTTAAAAATCTATTCATTTGCGGATTAGTTGAGATCAATTTGTTAGAATATCTCATAACTTTTGACTTTTTTCAAAGAAAAACTCAAAGTAATACTTCCATAGATAGAAATGGTTTCATCTTTCAAAATTGTGGTTCATCTCATTCTAACTTGCTTATAGAGGTCTTGAAAGTAGTAAGTATAAGAACTGTATTGAGTTTTCTTCGTTTGTTTATTATACTATAGGGAAACTTGATAGAAAAAGAGGAGGTTCTAGTACATCAAAACCGGTTTAGCCGTATTAATGACTTAAGCTAGTGTTGAGGCTTGTTTAGGGGGGNCCCAATATCCCATATCCCAGTAAGTCTGGACGAAAATATCCCTTTGAAAATTGAAGATATCCCATTAATTATTGAAATATCCCGTTTTCCATAGTTTAAATATCCCATATCCCAGTACTTTTTGTCTCAAATATCCCATATCCCATTAACAAAAGTGGCAAATATCCCGTATCCCAATATACCCTAAACAAGCCTCAGTGTTGGTACCAGAGACATATAATTATATGTCTCTGTTGGTATCAAGTCCAGTTGTCCCGAATTCCTATCGTTGTTTTCTTTCGTTTATGTTGTTGTGGCCTGTGATTGTAATATTCAGTAATTGTGGTTGTTTTAAGATCTCTTCCCATATCTTATTTTACATTTTATCCTTGGTTTTGTTTGGAATTTTAAGTCTAATTTTACAGCATCATTTCGATTTCCGCATGATGTTTCAAGTTTTTTTTTCATTTTTATCATGACAATACCAACTGCAGTCTGCGTGTATATTTTGTTTAAGTTTTCTAACATATTTCCTTACCTATCTTGTGTATTACAAGTGTTTTAAATAGTGCTGGCAAAATAGCCTGTGGACTATTTTGCCGGTACCGGCTAAATAGCCACTGCAAAAAAGTTAATTCAGCAGTGGAAATTATGCTATAAACATTGGCATTATATTTTTTCCCCGGATATTTTCCGTTGGGAACATTTGTTTCGTTAGGAACGAATATTGTTGACCATTGTTATATTTTTCCGTTGGAAAAATATTTGTTTCATCCTTTTGGAACATATAACGATCGAGGAGCACTTGACAGATTAACATATTTGAGGGGACAGACAGGGAAGTATCTTTCTCCTTTCTCTCGCCCTCTTGCTCCTCTTTCCCGCCCCTCTCCCCTTTCCCCGCCCTGCCTCAGTCTCTTATCGGTCTCCTGCCCCTTCCCCGGTCTCCCGCTTTTATGTTCTTTTACCCTTCTCCCCATCTCACCCCTTTTCTCCTTTCTCCCGCCCCATGAAATCCCCCATCGCCCGCCCCTTATCTCCCGACGGTCTCCCTCAATCCTGTTCCCTCCATATCTTATAAAAATACTTGCACTAAATAAATTATTAACTATTTATGTTTACTTTATTACATATAGTGTGTATGTATGAACTTATATGTCAAACCTGTTGTTATTATTAATATTATGTCAATTCATTGTAATATTGATGTCATTTGCCCCGCCGTGGGCCCTGATTTGGTCAAATAAAGTATTCTATTCTATTCTATATGTACAAATGTATTTATTATTTTCTTATATTTTTAAACTACTGTGATTGGTTTAATTGTGGTCACATGATCTTGTATATTTCTAAGAGTTGACTTTACGTACATCTTCGCAAGCCAAGGGTTACAATTCGCTCCTCTCATCTACACCCTTGGTAGATCAAGCTGGATTTCTGTAGTCTCAAACCCACGCTTTTGATTTTTTTGTAGTTAACCTAATTCAGATTTTAAATATATATCGTAACAATAAAACTTAAAATATGGTGTTTAGTGATTTTCTATTTTGCAAAATTTCCACGATTTTATAATCTTTCTTTACTTTTGAGAGGTTATTTTCGTGTAGTTAAATATATTGTGAATTGTTGTATTATTAGATGCAATATATAATCTTTAATTGTTACACTAAATCACTGAAACTCTTACTTCAAAGGGAGATAATTTGAAACTGATGTTGACTTTTGCGTATTGACCTGCTAAAAATAGAACAGTTTTACATAATCATTAGATAAGGGATAAAAGACGAATTGACTTTACGTATTGACCTCGTACAAAATTCTACGAGGGTTGTCCGTAAAGTTCGTGGACAATCTTAATAAAAATTGCTAATAAGCGAGAATGTATATGAAAATAATATTTTTATTTACAATGTGTTTTAATGCAAAAGTATGCAAAATATCATCACAATCAGAGCACTTTTAATTACTTTTCTGTCGAAACAAAACAGACTAATGTTATACACGCGGAGCACAAACATGTAAAATGTTGACGTTGTCTGACGTGCTAATCTTTGGGTTTAATATTTTATAATAAACTCGCAATTCAACAAATTCGGAATTATTGCAGTTTTTGTCTTTAAAATATCAAGGGCATTTGATATAATTTCTTGTACAGAAAAGTTATCAATTTTGAACAACTTGCAAACTTCAATGACTGATAGTCGGAAATCATGTTCATAACACCGGGGAACTTACACAGTTTGAGATATGTTTTACATATTTTATCCATTCTTTATACTGGTTCTTGTATCTAAAAATCTCTGTACCACTTCAATCGTAATGCAAAACACACTTTGCCATGCCCTTTCTAAATATTTCGGGAATATGTTGGTATTTGTGGGCGTTTCCCGATGTCTGAGCGAAACTAGAGACACGTCACTGCTCCGCGTTATCGAAAAACGTCAGGTTTTCTAGAATTTCTGATTTTGCCGTGAGACATTAAAACCTCTGATAATTTGTCATTTCAAATCTTTAGATGTTGAAATTTTGCAGTTTTGATGTTCGACATAATATAAATATTGCAATGTAATTTTCATTTCACTATTCACTGAATCTTATGAAATACCTACAAAATAATAAATATTAGACACTACTTTTGACATGTAATATTCGCTTTTTACAAAGACACATTTGCAATTTTGCAGGCATAATTGGATCAACTTTTATATATCCAAATTCATATAAGCTTAAGGCTTATGAATATGCAAAATATAAATATATATAACGCTGCTTTTCTTTTTATTTATCCTTGTCCACGAACTTTACGGACAACCCTCGTATATAATAAAAAGGTTTTGTTTTATTTTGAATTTTTTTAATATATCTAAGTCTTATATACAAATCTGGCATATTTAGTTCCATGGCTCTAATAGAAAATACAGATGCGAAAAAAAAATCATATAAAACTGAGATTAATTAGTGAAAGTCCCTATAAAATCCTAGAGTTTGGAAAATAATAAAACAATTATAGCCTATTAAATTCGGTCATTTTTTTTCTCATGTCAATAAATAATCATAAATGTCTGCATTGACCTCATTAATTGGCTATAATTGTATATTATTGACTATATCAATGGATTAACCAGGGTACCCCCATCCCCGGGCCCTAAGATGTGACTAATACAACAATAGTATTACTTATATTAGTCCCATAGTGTAATTCAAGCCACCTTCCCCGTATTGTACCCCTATCTTTGACACGAAGGTGTGAGCTGCGCGTTACTCTGCGCAAAAGATTAAAGTAAGTACATTAAGCCAGACATGTTTTTTTTTCATCTGATTTTTAAGGTTTTTTTTGCTGAATTTTTCGTCAAGTTACAAACGTGTCCTTTATTTAGTTTCCATTTGCCAATAAGTTTTTATTTAGTGCAAACCTAGAGAGGTTGGAAAAAAAACAATTTGCCATTTTTTTTTGTCCAACTCGACTATTTACGCGTGCATTGTTGAGAATGGTGCTACCATGAAGCGAGCGGAATTTCGCCTGTTTAATGTCATTTGTCGCGTTTCGAGACGGAATCGCGAACGCACTAAAACGCTCGGATCTAAACGTGACGGAAAAAGGGGGGATAAACTGAATCGTGTATTGAACAAGTCCTATTCTTGTCATGTCCTTGTTGTTTGTTTTGTAAATGTTGATGTAACTGGGGAAAAAAGATAGAAATAAATGTTCAAAATAGGCAGGGTCAGACTGAAAAAAACCCTTAAGTTTACTGAAACTGTATTACAGAGTTATTTCCCCTGAGTAAATCTCGCATTGTTGAGATATTGACCTCCGCTTTAAAATAGCCACAGACCACAGTGCATTATCAAAGAACATTTCATACACAGAACATGCTAATCCCTTTTGGGATTAAGAACATGCATGATTGTTTGCTGTTTAAACTTGATCTCTAAAATTCACGATAACTGGGTCCTGATTTTTGCACATGCGCTCATATGCCTTTGAGTGGGTAAAATGCAACGTCATAATGTGTGTGACGTCTTGATTAATTGTCCTACGACGTCATTTTTGCGGGAACTGTTATTATTTTCCACTGGAAATGGTAGGACCGCAGTTATCGTGAATGGGGTCTATTCTCCAAGCCAAACCAGTAGCACTATGTCAACAGTGACCAATATCACAAGACAGCCTGGATGTTCTGCAATAATTCTTGAGTTTTGTGTAATTTTTTACAAAGTAGATAAACTATTCAATTTGTCAATAATTATTCCCCGGCCATCGCCCGAAACCCACAATCGGCCGCACTCTCGTCTCGCTACCACTTATCGACTGTGGTTGCTAAGCGAGAGCGCTGCCGATCATGGGTTTCCAATGATTTTTATCAGTCTGATAAAAAAAAAAAAAAAATCAATTTTGGGCTTGTATTGTCCTTTATAACAGTAATATCAATTTAACCCACGGAAAAAAAGTTGCATTGTAAAATAGCAATCTGAATCAGGTAAACATTGTGTGTTGAGCTGAAGCAAAGAAACGAAGGGCGCTGCAGATTAATAATGTGATGCTGGAAGCTGGGGCTGGCAGCAGAGGAGTGGATGAATTTGACTCCCAATTCTTTTGATAGTGGTATATATATGGTAGAGATGTAGTCACCATAGAGGGTAACCATAGTAATGAGGATCTCTGGGTAAATTAGAAATTTTAAGTTGTTACTGAACAAGAAAGCAAAGGATACTGAAACGGTGCAAATCTGTTACAATACACAAATCTGGGAATATGAGAAAAACACATAATGAACTACATGGTGAAAAAATGCTGGTTGGTCAACTAGGCTAAGCATTTTCTGCTCAAAATTTATCACCGTTGGTGTAAAAAATGTACATGTACGTAAATAAAGGAGATATTTATAGAAAAAACTAGCAGTCTGTATATATGACAAATTCAGTTCAAAATGAAATTATAAAAAAAAAACAAACTTACTTTTGCAAAACAAAACAAGACTGGAACAATACAGTAGTTGAGTTTTTAACATGAGAGGATCTGCACCATTGCAAAATGATTCTGTGGGAAAAAATATCGGCAAGCGCTGAAGCAAACAAGTTATGGATCTAAATCATTGCAGTTGATTATTCTCCATGCATATGATAGAAATGGAAAAAAGTACATCATTTGGCATGAAAACAACGGGAAAGATGGCATAAGCAGCTTTAGCTAATTTGTGAAAAAAAGGGAATCTAATCTGTGCTGATATAAGGGTATGCATGATCACCGTCTGCTATACAAATCCGTAATTACATTTATTTAGATCAAATTATCAACAAAAACCATTTTTTTTTAATTACACAAAAGAATTACCATTGAATGTATGTATGTAATGACTTTGTAATATTCTAACACACTTTTTCTTCTTGTATTTCAGATTTTGTCTCAAATCACAATGTAAGTTTATGTGTGTTTTTGTTTTGTAGAGATAGTAGCATAATAGTAAGGCCTTGATAAAATAATTCCTAGATTCTCATCCATTTCTTCTCAAAATTTAAGGGGGACAGGGCTTTTTTCTTTATATTTTTTATCAAATTTCGTGAAAAATACTGTCATTTTAAAAGAAATGTACCCAAATTGGTCACAAATAAAAAAAAATGAGGGCAGGATGAGAATCTAGGATATTTTTTATTATGGCCTGAAGCCAAATAAAAAAAATTGTGGTTCTAGTGACACACTTAATTGTTGGTACCATTGCAGTTGATTTTAGTGGTGTTTCCAACATTTTGTATATTTGGCCCGTTTATGGTCATAAAGAAGAGAAAAATCATCAGACTTATTTAAAATTTAGGATTTAGAAATTAGATATACTTGGCAAGATTTCAATGTTTCCTTGGCTTTGCAAGCCTTGTAAGAGAATTGTTGAAAACTTGTTCTCCAGTGTCTGAGATTTCTCATTTTTGCACTTTTACAGGTAATTTAGTTTTTTTCTAATGATATAAATTTTATGAAATTCAAACAATAAATTTGAATGGAGATTTTTAGCTCACCTCACGAAGTTAGAGGGGCTTATGTGATACCGCCAGGGTCCGCATCGGCGTCCGGTTAGGAAGAATGGTTAAAGTCCATTCCCGCTTACTGACAAGTCCCACATCAACCATATTGGTATGTATGATGCATTTTGGGATGACAACAACATTGCATGCTACAGATGCTGTCTATGACCTACATTTTACACATGAGTGACTTGGTTAGGTAGAATGGTTAAAGTCCATCCCTGCTAACTGACATGTCCCACATCAACCATATTGGTATGTATGATGCATTTTGGGATGACAACAACAATGCATGCTTCGGATGCTGTCTGTGACCTACATTTTATGCATGACCAACTTGGTTAGGTAGAATGGTTAAAGTCCATTCACACTTAGGCCATCCTTAAAAAATTGTTTGTTTGCTGTTTATCGACTAACAATTTTGGATGTGAGTAGGTAGGTAGGTGAATTATTTTTTTTCTTGAAAAATATCAAAAAAGGGTTAATTTTTAAAGAAAATGTGCTAAAAATAAAATAAAAAAAATTTTCCTCTGTGAAATGACAATAAAATTTTTTGAGTAGGTAGGATCTTTATGAGTAGGTTGATAAACAGCAAACAAACAATTTTTTAAGGGTGGCCCTACTGATATGTCCCACATCAACCATATTGGTATGTATGATTCATTTTGGGATGAGAACAACAATGCATGTTTTGGATGCTGTTTGTGACCTACATTTTATGCTTGACCGAATCTGTTAAAAAGAATGATTAATAGTCCATTCCTGTTTACTGACATGTGAAACATGTGACAATGCTGTCAATGAGGTGAGCTTAGCAGGCTGTGGCTGTTTTCTATGTTTAGACCACCCTTAAAAATTGTTTGTTTGCTGTTTATCGACCTACTCATAAAGATCCTACCTACTCAAAAAATTTTAATGTCATTTCACAGAGGAAATTTTTTTTTATTCTTTTTTTAGCACATTTTCTTAAAAAAAAACCCTTTTTAGCTCACCTGGCCAAAGGCCATGTGAGCTTTTGCCATCACTCGGCGTCCATCGTCCATCCGTCCGTTAACTTTTATTCAAAGATCTTCTGCTCTGAAACTACCTGGCCAATACTAACCAAACTTGGCCTGAATCATCACCAGGGTATGCTCTTTCAAATTTGTGATTTTTATGTCCGTATACCAAACAACATGGCCGCTGTTAACTAAAAATAGAACATAGGGGTAAATTGCTGTTTTTTTGCAAATTACTTGAAAACCATTACAGATATCAAAATTCTGACCAGGATAAAAATGATCAGTATGATGAGATCTACCTGCCCTGCAATTTTGGAGAATATCCGTATACCCGTCTTGGAGTTATTGCCCCTTTTCCGTAAAATTTTCAGTTTTTCGTTACTTCTGGTCTTGTATATTGAAATTGATAAAAGATAGAAGTGAAGTTTGTATAACAAAAATGGTCAGCATAGTAAGATCTACATGTCCTGCAATTTCGAAGAAAATCTGACAACCCACATAGGAGTTATTGTCGCTTTTTCTTTGAATTTTCACAATTTTTGAACGTTTTTACTTTTATTTCAAAAACTGTTTGAGATAAAGGTTTTCCAGAACTACAATTTCTACATATGTCCAGCAGGTTCGCATCTCATCCAAGATGGCCACCAGGGGGGAAGATAGTTTAACATAGGACCCTATGGGAACTGCATTCAAAGATCTTCTCCTCTGAAACCACTGAGCCAATGGGGACCAAATTTTGCCACAATAGTCCTTGGGTGGTTCCCTTTAAAGTTTGCGATTTTTGCATTTGTACCTCATCCAAGATGGCTGCCAGCGTGGAGCACAGTTTAACTTAGGGACCCTATGGGAAATGCATTCAAATGTCTTCTCCTCTGAACCCACTGAGCCAATTGGAACCAAACTTGGTTACGATTGTCTTTAGATGTTTTCCTTCAAAGTTTGTGCCACCGTGCGCGGTCCCGGCTTATGAATAGGCCCGCAGCATCCTCTGAGTTTGGAGTATGAGTCTTCCTAACAGAGGACCCCGAGGGAACCCCGGGATATAGAAATAGGACCTAGTATCTCCGGCTTGCGGGTTGTGACCCCTCCTAAACGGGGGCTGACCCCGAGGGTCCTGGGATATAGAAATAGGAACCATTCCGTGGTTTGTGCGGGATTAATAAATACACAACCCATCTTTCGGATGGGATGTAAACTCAGGTCCACGTGTTGGAAGAAATGCCACGCTTCCTGCACGTTTAAGAACCCTTGTAGCAAGCTTTTTCTGAGTGGTCCGTAGGTGATCGGCTACAAGGCTAAATTATCCGCCTTTTTAGCTCACCTGGCCTAAAAGGCCATGTGAGCTTTTGCCATCACTATGCATCCGTCGTCCGTCTGTCTGTCCATCAACAATTTCAAAAATCTTCTCCTCTGAAACCGCTGGGCCAAATGTAACCAAACTTGACTTGATTCATCACCAGGGTTTATATTATTGCATTTTTTATTTTTTATTTCAAAAAGTGTAACAGATAGAGGTCAAGTGTAAATTGCAAAAATGTTCAGCATATCAAGGTCTACCCACCTCGAAATTTTCAAGAAAATCCATAAACCCTTGTAGAAGTTATTGCCCTTTTTTCACCGAATTTTTTAAATTTTCGTATTTTTCATCTTTAATTCCTTAAACTAAAGAAGATGAAGGTCAAGTGTAAACTGATGAAATGTTTGCCATGCTGTGGCGACTTCAAAACTGATGTTGAAAATTGTTCCTTGACCGCCATTTTCAAAAATGGCTGCCCCAAAAAAGGCGGGAAAATTCAACATTGTCAGATTTCAATGAAATTTGGTTTCCAAATAGATATTGATGTTGCGACTTCAAAACCGGTGTTGAAAATTGTTCGTTGACCGCCATTTTCAAAATGGCCGTCAAAAAAGGTGGGAAAATTCAACATTGTCCGATTTCAATGAAATTTGGTTTCCAAATAGATGTTGATGTTGCGACTTCAAAACTGGTGTTCAAAATTGTTCGTTGACTGCCATTTTCAAAATGGCCACCAAAAAAGGCGGGAAAATTCAACATTGTCCGATTTCAATGACATTTGGTTTCCAAATAGATATTGATGTCGCAACTTCAAAACTGATGTTAAAAATTGTTCGTTGACTGCCATTTTTAAAATGGCCGCATAAAAAGGCGGGAAAATTCAACATTGTCCAATTTCAATGAAATTTGGTTTCCAAATAGATATTGATGTTGCGACTTCAAAACTGGTGTTGAAAATTGTTTGTTGACTGCCATTTACAAATGACGTCTCGACTTCAAAACTGGTGTCGAAAGTGGTCCTTAGCAAGAAAGTTTTTTGTCAAAAAAAGCCCAACAAAGAAATATAGTAAAACATGATCACACAGGCCTTCTAATATTTTAAGTGGTAGTTTTTATTGAATGATTTCTGTTCGAATGTCCATGTTTTTTCTTTATAAAAAACAATATTGCCCGAAAATGAGAAATTTTTATTGAAATAATTAAGAATGTTATAATATGTAAATTACACAACTCTTCGCGTTACTAAAATTTTTGAAATACACTTGATTGTGGATTTTTGTCTACGATTTCCAATTTTCTGTGATTTTTCTTTTAAAAACACAATTGTACCAAAAAAATTATAAGAATTCAATTTTAAATATTTGATTTTTTACTTAAATGTTCATAACAACTCATCTATTAAACAAATAATTTATAAAATATTTTCCCTAACCTTTGACTTGTGGATTTCTGCGTTTTCCAGTTTTCTGCGATTTTTCCTCCAAAACCAAAATTTTACCCA
>MJUU01021100.1:15070-25794 GCA_002080025.1 Modiolus philippinarum | reverse complement strand
AAAAATATTTGATTCCAATTTTGGTAAATTTCCTGAAAGTCTCAAAGACCACTTATTTTTTTGGAATTCTACCTAGCAACCATACTTAAATTGTTTATTTAGTTTAGGAAAAACATTTTCATCAACTGGATTTCAAAAATATTTATTCCAATTTTGGTTAATTTCCTGAAAGTCTCAAAGACCACTTATTTTTTGGAATTCTACTTAGCAACCATATATCCTAGAATTCTTTTAGTAACAATAATGACTATCAATAGGTAGATTTCAAAGATAATGAAAAAAATTATGCCAAGGGTGTATAACAACTGTTTTCTGTGTCAAACAGGGAGTGCGGGGATAGCTGTTGTTTCTGACAACATCTAGTTCCTTTTGTTTTTATATATTCATGTTTGTATTGTAATGGTTTTGGACCTTTCTGTATTGTAATGTTTTTGGAACTTTCGGTATGCAATGTTTTTGGACCTTTCTGTATTATCTTTCTGTATTCCCAGGTCTTATTCCCTTTCTGTATTGCCCTGTTTTAAGACATTAAGACCTGAAAATACTGTGCTTGGACCTTTCTGTACTGCCATTTTTTCCACTTTTATGCAATGCTGTTTTGGACCATTCTCTAATGCCCTGTTTTTGGAACTTTCTTTACTGTTATGTTTACAGGATCTCTAAGTTATTCCATGTTTTGAACCTTTCTGTGTCGCTATGTTTTTTTTTTACCTTCTGTGTCGCCGTGTCTTTTTTTCTTTTGGGGACCTTTGTTTTTTAAAATTTCCCAGACAATTTTTGTTAACCCTTTCACCGATAGTGTCCCAGGCGGAAGTAACTCTGAGACAATGGCTTCCCTGACAGAGTTAACACATTGATGGGTGCTACACTTTAAATATCTATCAGAAATTCATTTTTGGGAGTTGAATGTTAATTTTTTTTGACTTTGTATTTTATTTATTTTCGAGTCAATTCCGTATACATGTGAAAATTTGAATACACCGCATGGAATTTGTCTGATTTTGGAAAAATCCGTATTCTCGTTAAAAGTTCCAAAAGAAATTTTCTAAAAATGAGAAAACATCAACAAAGTGAACATTTCAACAATAGGATGCTGTTTCGTTAATATTTCCTGGCTAAAATTCTAATTTTCGTCAAAATTTTATAATCCATTGTCCATAAAATCGCGAAGAATTTCATCAAAATTTGTTCCCAAACCTTAAATTTGTGTAAAATCCACATTTTTCGTCCTTTTTTCATCCAGTTTTTTGCAACGGAAGTGCCATTCTTATTTACATCCGGGAAACTAATCACAGAAAGACAACTCTACTCTAAATCGATACACGAGGCGGGAAAATCAAACACGTATTGAATCCCGCTAGAGCGGGACTCGTCGTCAGCTGTCTGAAGCGAGAATCCCGCTGTAGGGGGACTCGTAGGCGAAAGGGCTAAATCAGCATCATTTTGGCAATGTATTTGATACAAACTTAACTACCAACACTTACTGATTTTTCAATGTAGTCAATCAGAAAAGGTGATGCTCTGAGATTTTCTATTGATATGTCAAAGAACGCTTGTATTTCCTTCTGGTGTAGATCCATAGTAATTATATGTGTTAAACCTGAAACAAACAAGACAATACAAAATAGTGGCCAAGAAAAAAAAACATTATTACAACTGTCAATCCAATTAAAATTCAATTCTCATTTTTTATTGATTATATTTTTTACATATAATATCCCTTGTAAAATGAAACATCAACAATTGACTATGTGGACAGCTTTAGCTGCCTTTCTATTTAAGTGCAGCCTAGAATTTGCAAAAAGTTTGCATATTTCAGACCGGGCATTTCAATTTTGTGGAAGACAGCATATAAGTAAAAATCGATTTAATATATTGCAGTTACATGTACATCCTCCAGTGAAGAGAAGTATTAATTGCTCAACTTTATATTTCATTTTAAATTGCAAAATCCTGAAAAATTTTAAAGGTTAATGTTTACAGATCCTACAATATTATTACATTTATGCTGACTATACAATACATTGTTATAGAAATATATACAATATCAGACTTTTTTCTGTTACAACAAGAATAGAATTCCTGGGTCCCCTGCAAGTTAAGCAGTATACTTGTAAACTTTATATGAAATTGCAATATTTCAAGGGCTGTTCCAGAATTAAATGTGTTGGGATACAAAAAGTATTGAACGAGGCTGATGTTGGAAATTGAGTGAGGTATTACTGGTATTAACATTTAGTATAAATTTCATGAAAATCTGTCAAAATTTGTAGACTTGAGAGCACTTATAAGGTAAATTTTTCCATAAAACGGAGTCATTATTTGTCAAAGTCCCATAACTCTGTCAAAAAGTATCTACCAAAGCTAATTTTCGAACCTGACCAAGGTATTAGTGGTATAGACATTTGATATAAATTTCGTGAAAATCAGTCAAAATTTATAGGCATGAAAGAGCTTACAAGATCAATATATGGATAAAAAGGGAGTCATTATTTTGGAAAAAGTCTCATAACTCGGTCAAAAAGTATTGACCGAGGCTGATTTTTGTACTTAACCAATTTATTAGTGGTATCATTTGGTATAAATTTCATGAAAATCAGTAAAAATTTGTAGGCATGTGAGTACTTACAAACAAGATTGCTACGCGTAGCTATGTCCCCCGCCGCCGCAGTAAAGTCGATTAAGTTCCATAACTCATGCAAAATTGTGCAAATCAAAATGGTGGACGGATATGATCAACTGCATTAGGTTGCAAACAGCCAAGCAAAATTTCAGCAAAATCCCTTAATTGGATTTTGAGGAGTTGTGTCCACAAAGTCTTCCTATGTTGTAGAAAGCATAAAGTTGATAAAGTCCCATTACTCCAGTAAAATTTGTCCAAACAAAATGGCAGTATAATATGATCAAGTACATATTATGGCAAATGTTCACACAAAATTTCAGCATAATCCGTTCAGTGGTTTCCCAGGAGTTGCGCCTTCAAAGTGTTCCTAAGCTGTAGCATGCGTTAAGTTGATAAAGTCCCATAACTCCTGTAAAATTAGACGAATCAAAATGGCTATGCGATATGATCTTGTACATAAGTTGACTAACAATTCTGTAAAATTAGAATGAATTCGGACTAGCAGTTTCTGAGGAGTTGCGTCCACAAGATTTGCCATTGGATAACAATGTGGAAATTATCAAAGTCCCATAACTCCCACAAAATTTTAGAACTCAAAATGGCGATGCGATATGATCTAGTACTAATGGTGACTAACAATCCTGTAAAATTTGAATGATTTCTGGCCAGCAGTTTCTGAGGAGTTGCATTCACAAGATTTGCCATTGTAATACAATGTGGAAATAATCAAAGTCCCATAACTCCCACAAAATTTTGCCATTGTAATACAATGTGGAAATAATCAAAGTCCCATAACTCCCACAAAATTTGACGAATCAAAATGGCGATGCGATATGATCTAGTACTAATGGTGACTAACAATCCTGTAAAATATGAATAAATTCTGGCCAACGGTTTCTGAGGAGTTGCGTCCACAAGATTTGCCATTGTATAACAATGTGGAAACAAGATCTCCAGTTGTATAGTATTGCTAAAAATGGTCAATGTCCCATAACTCCTATAAAAATTGACGAATCAAAATGGCGGTGCGATATGATCTAGTACATATAGTGACTAGCAATCCTACAAAATTTGAACAAAATCCAATGCACGGTTTCCGAGGAGTTGCGTCCACAAGATCTCCAGTTGTATAGTATTGCTAAAAATGGTCAGAGTCCCATAACTCTTATAAAAATTGACGAATCAAAATGGCGGTGCGATATGATCTAGTACATATAGTGACTAACAATCAAACAAAATTTGAACATAATCCAATACACGGTTTCCGAGGAGTTGCGTCCACAAGAAAGTGTGACAGACAGACGGACGGACGGACGGACNGAAACTGAAGATCAACTGTATAACTTACAATGTTACCTTGATTGTGGCAACTGAAAGCCAGGTGAGCGATACAGGCTCCTGGGAGCCTCTGGTTTGATTTCACCCTACTTTTCCAGTGGCAGTCAGAATTTCCCGTCCCATGACCCTTTCCATACCCCAAAGTGATTATTTATTAACAAACTTGTTCTCGTCTTGATATAGCTGAAATATTGCTGAGTAGACGTTAAACAATATTCAATCAATCAATCAATCAAAGTTTGTGATTTTTATGTTCATACCTCATTCAAGATGGCCACCAGCAGGGAACATAGTTTAACATAGGGACCCTATGGGAAATGCATCCAAAGATCTTCTCTTCTCAAACTACAAGCCAAATTGAACCAAACTTGGTCACAATAGTCCTTGGATGGTCCCCTTTAAAGTTTGTGATTTTTACGTTCTTACCTGATCCAAGATGACCACCAGCGTGGAACATAGTTTAACATAGGGACTCTATGGGAAATGCATTCAAATGTCTTCTCCTCTGAACCTACTGAGCCAGGTGAGCGATACAGGCTCATGTGAGCCTCTAGTTTGATATTTTTCAAGAAAAAAAAATAATTCACCTACCTACCTACTCACATCCAAAATTGTTAGTCGATAAACAGCAAACAAAAAATTTTTTAAGGATGGCCTTAAACAGAGGTGGTCGTTACAAGAATTGCACAGGTTGACGATGAGGAAATACCTTTAGCCCTTGAACGTGTTAGTGAATTAACAAGAACTTACCTGCTAAAATGATATATAAATGTTCATGCTTGTTTTCTTATATACTGAAGTGACAAAGCTGGCAGTACAAGATTTGGAGATAAATGTAATTTTTTTTTACTGCAAAAAATGAAATAGAATTAACTTCAACATTTTGCCACTTGAAAACAATGTCAGATCTTTAGTATATAAAGATTTATCACTGTACTTACATGAAAGTTTGATTACTTGAAATACAAAGGCAGAAATTATGTTGATAGGTGTTTGTTCAGCCATTCATGGGGAATGTTTTAGGCAATATTACATGTTTTAACCAGAGAGGTTGCAGCGTTGTAAATTATGCAGTTGCAAGTTAGGGTCTACTTCCTCAGTAAATTATTTTCAGGTAAAAAGTCCAACCCCTTATTCAGAATAACACACTTAAAGTGTAATAGTAGAATTAAAAAAAAAAAAACACTAACAATTATACAAAATTTGAATTTCAATTAAAGTGGACAAAAAAATCAAATTTTATTTTTGAAAACGAATTGATAGAAAACTACATATTTGAAGCTATTTCTAACTTTCAAAATTCTAATTTTGAAAAAAAATATAGAACGAGTCAATACTGCAAATGAACAAATTTCAAATACCAATCTTTCAACAAAATGCATGAAAAAATGTTATTTCAAACATAAGAGAAAAAGAAAATCACCTTGGACAAACTCCCAGTTTTTTGCTCTTAGGAGTACTGGGGTAATTCTTCCTGAAATTTAAAAATAGTGACGGTAAATTTTCGAATAGTTTCCTTTTAGTAAAATTTTTATACACGAATAAAATTGAAAGGACTTTTGACATAATATAATGCAAAAATCAAAATTTTACATTTACCAACCAAAAAAAAAAAAATATATATATAAAGATATGCTAACACACATAGGCTTTTCAAAAAAGAAAAATTACTGTCACATATAGAATTTTACACGTGACGATAATTTCTCACCCTACCTGTAGTGCTCTCTATGTAACCAAAACCTGGGTTAGATTTTTCTGTCTCGTGGGTGAGACAAGCTACACGCACATTTTCCCGCCAAATTATGGTGATGAATTTATGTTTGTTGGTTATTCGAACATAATTAAAGCCATAATTGTTGCTACACTGATGTGTTTTGTGCTGATAATGTTTGCAGTCTATAGTGTGATATTACGGAAAGATAAAAGCTAAAATTGCCTTTTAAGAATCCCGCGCTCAAATGTTATGACGTTGCAAAGAAAGGGACGTAACTCCCGAATGTAAACAAACGACATGAAGGTTAACTACAGATTTTCTGACATATGAGAAATTACAGCGTAAAAATACAATAAACAAAACTTGGAGGACAAGACTAGAAAATGATTGTGTAATGTGTATTTGAATGTAACAGTATCGCGTTATTATGCCTGGAGATAAATGACTTATGTCCAGTGTCAACAAGTCATTCGTGTTAGTAAGGGTGAGAAAAAGAATCAAACATGGGTTGGTGTGGAAGACAAAGAAATCTCAGTCACCCGCGGGCAAGATTAGGCAGTCTCTGACTCGGCAAAGCGTCGTCAGAGACATCCTTAATCTTGCCCTTGGGTGTCTGAGATTTCCTCGTCTCGCACACCCACCCAAGTAAGATTCTTATAGTCCAAATTTTAATACGGAATTAACACGTTTCAATATTTTTCCTATAGAGGCCAACATCACTATTCAGAGCAATTATTAAAACAAAATACGACTCAAATAAACATACTGGAGATTTTTGTCTTGTTTTCAAAGCCCAAAGATTGTTAAATTTCATTTCAAACAGTTGTCCAACAGTTTTTGTCTCGCCCGCGACGAAAAGTCGCGGAGGCGAGACTTAGGGATAGCGTTTCCGGCGGCGGCGGCCTCAACGATTTGTAAACTATTGTGAATTTACAAGCTTATGTTAGTTGTAGGTCCATAGTATTTGATGTGCAGCTGCATCCTTATGGGTACAACTCAAATCCCTACTTAGATTATGGCCCTGGCCCCTTAGTTGCACATGAAGGATCACATTAAGTTTTTAGCAAGCAGTTTGTACAGCCAATACCAGTAGTCCTAGGCACTTGGGGAGTACATACCGATTCCACACCCGGATGGTGGCCCTGGCGCCTTAGTTAGGCATGAACGATCACATTAAGTTTTTAGCAAGCAGTTTGTACAGCCTATACCACTAGTCCTAGGCACTTGATATTTGATATGCAGTTACGTCTTGGGGAGTACATACCGATTCCACACCCGGATGGTGGCCCTGGCCCCTTAGCCACGCATGAACGATCACATTAAGTTTTTAGCAAGCAGTTTGTACAGCCTATACCAGTAGTCCTAGGCACTCATGATATTTAATATGCAGTTGCGTCTTGGGGAATACATACCGATTTCATGTCTGGATGGTGGCCCTGGCCCCTTAGTCACGCATGAGCAATCACATTAAGTTTTTAGCAAGCAGTTTGTACAGCCTATACCAGTAGTCCTAGGCACTTGATATTTGACATGCAGTTGTGTCTTGGGGAGTACATACCAATTCCATATCCGGATGGTGGCCCTGGCCCCTAAGTCACGCATGAATGATCACATTAAGTTTTTAGCAAGCAGTTTGTACAGCCTATACCAGTAGTCCTAGGCACTTGATATTTGACATGCAGTTGCCTCTTGGGCAGTACATACCGATTCTCTGCCCGGATGGTGGCCATGGCCCCTTAGTCAGGCATGAACGATCACATTAAGTTTTTAGCAAGCAGTTTGTACAGCCTATACCAGTAGTCCTAGGCATTTGATATTTGACATGCAGTTGTGTCTTGTGGAGTACATACCGATTCCAAGCCCAGATGTTGGGCCTGGCCCCTTCTTCATGCATGAGTGATCACATCATTTTTTTCCAGGGAAATTGTAAACACAGTTTAAGATTATATTTTATTATTATTGCTGCTGCAGTAAATCAATGTGGAAATTAAGGCGATGCAGGGGCGGGCGAGACATATCCTGTGTCCACAGTTTATTGCAAATTTACCATCACGTAAAATATCAACAAAATAAACCAAGTTGATATCGAGCAAAACTTTTATGTTTAGGGCAAATGTTTCTCTATGTCTCCGAAGTTGACATTCAGTCATTACTAATTAGCTAGCTAAAAAATATGAATTATTTCAAAAGAAAGCATGTTATTTCGGAAAGTACCTTTATTCAGTGTCTTTACTGTTACTAAGTTTTTTAAGTTCTGCACTACCGATCAGTGTAAAATTTACCATTAATGGATAGTACCAATGCATGTATCAATGAAACAATCATTTGTTTGACCAAGAATACATCCAGTATAAAATTTTAAACAATTATGGGTCACGGAAATTTCTCCACCGTCACAGTCCTTCCGTCACAATCTTTATCTTAATGTCATTACCGTCACATCTTTTTGTCTGTCACCGTCACATTTTGTTGCCTTTACCATCACAAATTTCTCTTGTCATTCACACTTAAAGTGAAAACATCGTCATAAATAAGTAAATATTAATTATTTGCACACTCAAACAAACTGTCAGTTCTTCACATCAAGGTTTTCATTTTGGTATCGTTTGTGCAAATAAAACATTTAAGTTACTGCCAAAAAATTACAGAATATGCATGCCCTACATTCAATAAAAGGCGAATGGTGAATTCAGTTTTGTGAAATTCCTCAATTATAGTAGGTATTCAGCTAAATAGCATATATATTTCAATCACCAATGCATTTTTCCCAATTTTTTTCTTTCGGTGATAACCAATTTTTAGCTCACCTGGCTATGTCAGGGTGAGCTTTTGCCATCACTTGGCGTCCGTCGTCCGTCTGTCATCCGTCCGTCGTAAACTTTTCTTTAAAAATCTTCTCCTATGAAACCACTGGGCCAATTTAATCCAAACTTGGCCTGGGTCATCACCAGGGTATGTAGTTTAAAAAATATGTTCGGTTAGTCTGAGGGCCAAACAACATGGCCGCTGTTACTAAAAATAGAACATAGGGGTAAATTGCTGTTTTTGGCAAATAACTCGAAAACCATTGCCGATATCAAAAATCTGACATAGGGTAAAATTGTTCAGAATGCCGAGATCTATCTGCTCTGCAATTTTGAAGAAAATCTGAAAACCTGTCTTTGAGTTATAGCCCTTTTTCCGTAAATTTTTCAAAATTGTTACATTTTTTATTTCTTATTTCAAAAACTGCAACAGATAGAGGTGAAGTGTAAATTGGAATAATGTTCAGCATATCAAGATCTACATACTCTGTGAAATTTTGAAGAAAATCCAAAGGCCTGTGAAGGAGTTATTGATTGATTTTCACCAATTTTTTTTTTTTTTTTTTTTTTTTTTTTTTTTTAATGCCATATGGTTTATTGGTTATCTCTCTTTAAATTCTGTGTTCAAATCTTCTTTGGTTAACTTTTCTCTTTTAAGCTTTAGAGAAATTCCCTTTTACAACTTTGTTAAAACAATTATTTTTATTTATAATTAAGAGCAAAAACAGTGTTTTTGTACAAGTTTTTACAATTTTTTGCAAAAATACTTTCTTAATCTTTACCTTATTATATGTTACAATTATTTTTCTATATAATATATTTTGTCTTTCAAAGATGTATTTGATTGGCCACTAAACTATATGCAATAAGCAGTTTCTTTGCCTCACAGCCTGCATAATTAGTTTGTGTTAAATAAAGCCTTTGATGGTGAAGTGTTGACATTAACCCTGAGAACCACAGATGGATTTTATTATTACATGGCATGTATGATGCTATGAGGTACTGACTAAGTATTGTGACTTTGGTGCCTAAATATCATCCAACATGGCCATCTGTGGGGAACTTAATTTATTACTGGACTGTATGGAAAGAGCACATAAAGAATTTTTTTATCTGAAACAACTTTGCTAGTTAGAATAAAACTTAATCACAATGCATCTAATAGATGGTCCCTTCAAAACAAATGTCTGCACCTTATGCAAATTGGCTACCAGTTGGAAACAGTTTAATATTCAAAGATCTTCTTCTTTAAAACCATTTGGCCAATTGGAAATAAACTTTGGCACAACACTTAATTTTCTTTGAAATTGTGTCCTGCAGATCCATCCCTTATCCAAGATGGCAGGCAATAGGGAAATAGTTTGATCATATAACATAAATGTTTGTTTACATAGTTTGAAAATGAGACCCTTTAACATAGAAGTTTATTTGAATTTATGTATTGACCATGGTCCAGGTGAGCGATACAGGCTCTTGAGAGCCTCTTGTGATTTATTGACTTTTTACGGTAAGGACAACTCGAATGTGTTCTAAGATGTAAAAATTGTGAAAAAAAAATGAACAAAAAAAATGCAAAAAGAGCGCGACAAACACAAGTTTCCATTTAAATTCATAAATAAGAAGTAAACTATGATAAAAGAACTTTAAAATTCAACATCTGTATTTTTGGAGGTAATCATGGAATTTGTAAATTTGTGCAAGAATGACCCACTGTCAACTTTTACAGTAAAAAATGAAGTTATCATAATATAAGAATGACTTGTTGCAAAAAATTAATAACCTTTCCCGAATGAAAGTAAAGAATTTTGGGATATTTTTAGAAACATAAAACATAAATAATCATGATACTAATGATTTGAACAAAGATTAACATAAATTTGCCCAACATTTTAAAAGTCAAGGTGACCCTTAAATATAAGATAAAATGTTTGAAAATCAAATAAATGTAGATCTTCTAAAAGAAGAAAAAGTTTTACAAAAGATACAGACAATCCAATCACAATATCAGAGGGTAAAAATCAAATAAAAAAAATAAAAAATGGAATAAGTAGTGGCCCAGATCCTTTGTTATGAGATAATTAAACTTATCATATACTTGGACTAAATAAAAGCTAATTATACTCCCCGCAACGAAGTAGGGGGGGTATACTGGAATCACCATGTCCGTCCGTCTGTCCGTCCGTCCGTCCGTCTGTCCGTCCGTAGACATTTTTTGTCCGAAGCTTATCTCGGGAACCTCTCT
>MJUU01021098.1:0-21367 GCA_002080025.1 Modiolus philippinarum | reverse complement strand
CATGTTAAGGTACGAAGATCCACCCGAAATTTTGATCATCCATTGTTCCGGTAATGATATTGGGTATAGTAATCTTCATATTTTGAGGTATAGGATAAAAATTGCACTAGCTGTTATTAGAAAACTTTTGCCAAACACTATGATTATGTGGTCTAACATTTTGCCCCGCCTTCGTTGGAGAAGCAGCTTCAATACAAAAGCACTAAATTTGGCCGCCGTTAGAATTAATAGCTATGCTGTTTCGTTGATTGGAAATTTATACAATGGCTCATGTATTAAATATCCTGAAATATGTTGGAACGAAACAGGAATGTTTGACAAAAGAGATGGGGTTCATTTATCCGACCTCGGCAATTTGATTTTCTTGCACCATTTGCAACGTAAACTCCAAAATTATTTTGTTTAAGTTCTGACTAAAAGTGTTTTGTCATCTTGGATGTTGATAAGGAATGCTTATCAGTTTATCAATTCATTTTACGCAGATATATGTGTGTTATAGCAATAGTTGTGTAATTGAATTAATTGTAATGTATAAATAATCAAGATTCTGTAAATAGTTCAGTGTTGATTTTTACTTGAATAATTATTACATTATGTGGTAACCCAGTTGTACTTGAGTGTCCGGACACGGGCTTGTGTCTCTTCCGCTCTTTGCGGTGATCTCGAACAGTTTTATTTTATTGTTCTCGATCATGTGGCGGATATTCAGCGACACAAGCCACGTAAGGATGGATATTCAGTTATATGAACTTAAAAAATTGTCTTGAGTTACTGAGTCTCTGTTCCCAGGACCAGTATCTTGGGATACCTTTTATAAGGAATTTAATGATAATGCTAATGTTGGATTAATAAGGATAATGTTGCTTAATAAGGATATAAGGTTTCATTAATAAGGATATAAGGTATGATTAATAAGGATAATGCTTGATTGATAAGGGGGCGTGCCAATTGCTTTATTAAGTCGGCAGCCCAATTATTCATAAGGATATAAGGTTAGTAAGGATAAGGTTTAATTGATAAGGGGGCTTGCCATCTGCTTTAAGTCGGCAGCCCAAATGATGAGTCGTGTCCGTACTTTCTTGTACAACTGCCACTTCTACGTAAAATAAAATAATTTGTTGATTACATGTGTATGTCTTTTATAGCCGCTATCTTAGATAATAGGATTTAATCGAATACCGTATTAAATCGATTTATCTTAGGAGNGGGTGTAACTACAAGAGTTGTCTCTCTTAAGGCAGTTTAATTGATAATGTTGCACTATTTAACCTAAAGTGCGTACGTGACCAAATTCAGGTAGCGCACACCGCTGTGTTTGTGACGTCAACTGGACTAGTGGTCATTTCTATTAAAATAAGGATCGAAAGACCACACTGTTTAAGGCTCAGCTACTGTTGAATTAAATTTACGGTCTGAAGATTAATCCCTTCCCAACCCTCCCTCAAATACATAACGAAATATAAAGGACATACACAGGGTTAAATGTTTAGTGTATATACGAATGTATGTGATTTTCATTTATTATAATATAATGTAATGAACATACTCTGGTCGTTCTTTTTGTTATATCTTTTCAGCTTTATTTGCTGGTTATTGGTCTTGACAATTGTATGAGTTATTACTGGTATATTACAAACATGGCACGGCTCATCAGATGGTCTGAGTATGAGCAAGATGAACTGATTCGGACATTGTCTACGTCACTCAAGCAGGATAATGATGCTTTAAAAGAGCAGAGTTTAAATTGTTTGCCTGAGTCTCTGTTCCTAGGACCAGGCAGCCTTTTCCGAAGACTTTATAGTTTTTCGTTTTTCATTCTTGATACTTGAGTCTCTGTTCCCAGGACCAAGTCTGCGTATAGGCGGATATTCAGCGACACAAGCCACGTAAGGATGGATATTCAGTTATATGAACTTAAAAAATTGTCTTGAGTTACTGAGTCTCTGTTCCCAGGACCAGTATCTTGGGATACCTTTTATAAGGAATTTAATGATAATGCTAATGTTGGATTAATAAGGATAATGTTGCTTAATAAGGATATAAGGTTTCATTAATAAGGATATAAGGTATGATTAATAAGGATAATGCTTGATTGATAAGGGGGCGTGCCAATTGCTTTATTAAGTCGGCAGCCCAATGATTCATAAGGATATAAGGTTAGTAAGGATAAGGTTTAATTGATAAGGGGGCTTGCCATCTGCTTTAAGTCGGCAGCCCAAATGATGAGTCGTGTCCGTACTTTCTTGTACAACTGCCACTTCTACGTAAAATAAAATAATTTGTTGATTACATGTGTATGTCTTTTATAGCCGCTATCTTAGATAAAAGATTTAAACACCGTTGTGTTACTTAACCATGCATTTTGTCTCCATATAAATAGTGTTTCAGTATCCTGGGATATGGGAAATAACTCGATTTTCCACTCGTGCAAATAAATAAAAAAGTTAAATGACTGTATAGGGAAAATCTCCAAGTAAATGTAGTTATATTTTGTTTTATTTACAACATATGAATATTAATTTCTCTCGTCTACGAAATAATGATACACCGTTATAAAAAGCTTCCTAAGCTCACCACAAGTAAAACATTATCTTTGACTTTATGGTCTTATGTATCTGTACGTCTCTTGCTTAAAGTAGGAATTTAATACGAGAAATATTTTTTTTTTTTGTTCACAAACATGTATTTTAAAAACTATATACCGATAGACATAATAAATGAGTTAAAGGCTGAATTTTTAATAGAAATCATGTCATTATTAAGTTTATATGATATCTGATCTGTTAAAAGGATTAGAATTGGGCTATATATGCACATAATAAAATACCAAATCACCGGTTATATAAGTGTAGAAATAACATGATACATGTATATTGCACGAGTATCCAGGTTCACACTTGGACGATGCTATTTATATTATCAGAGTAGCATTGTTTTTTGTATTTCAATCAGAAGATTTTCAAAACCTAATAAAAAATTAGAGACACTGAAATCAACTTGATAAAATCAAGCGAATATGTAAATCACACATAACACGTGATAACAGATTAATGTCTAAATCGAAATTTAATTTTTAAACCATAATTGATAAATCTGCAGATGATGTTTAACTGTACAAATTATAATTTTTAGGAAATGGGATAAATGTCAAGGAGACAACATCCCATATCCAGGTTAAAACGACAAAAACAAAACATCTAGGGGTCTATAATTTATTTATTTATCTTTTAAATCCCTATTGGACCAGGCAAATTCTTCATAACATTACACAAAATTATGAAAATGTGTAACACAAAAGTTGCATACAACCGATGTCTGGGCTTAAAATGTAGTTCAGCTTATCATCAGATGACATATCTTTAAATTCAGAAGAAATATTCACCATGATTTCAAAAAAAAAATTCTGCGAATCTCACTAATTTTACAGTCTGAAAAGAAATAGGTTTCATCCTCGATTTTATCACACGTTGTCACATGTTTTCTTCTCTCGGCATTTTTTTTAAATACCCGCACATTGCATAAGTACATGTAGTTAATGATAATTTTTAATTCACGTCTGCGTTCCCCACAGAAGTTCATTCATTTTTTGATTTTATTTTCAATTAAATTAATTTTTTCGTTTGGCCTGTTTTTAGAAACGGGACCTTGTCTTGACATACCTTAACGCAATCTTATCCTTTCTACACAGGTAAATCTTAACGAGTCTTAACAGGTAGAACGGGACTGAATCTTGTCTGACAACTTTGATCTTGTTCGATCTTGACAAACTTAACATGTCTTAATCGTCCTTGAAAGTAATTGTCTTCAAAACAAACTGAATGTCTTGAATTGTCTTGACAAAATTGTGTTAAGTCTGTCAAGAAAGTGTCAAGATCAAAATGGCCAAACAAGATAATTATAAGTCTACTAGTGTAATCAATTGATTACCGTTCGATTTTTATTGATATGTGATCGATTAATCAATTTTGATCGATTAGTTAAGTCTAGTTTATAAGGGGACAGCTATGGTTATTACCTCAGGTTATTTTTATCATATCATTAAAATGGTGGACTTGTACAAAAATAAAATGAAACACATTCCTCTTCATCATTAATCAATTTACAATAGCTATTGATCAATTTCAATGGATCTTTTTTTCTGTCAATTTGTAAGAAAGTTTTAGTTGCTAGCAAGAATTTTGGTATAAACTTTTATCTGAAACACAGTAATATAAATTAACTTAAGAAAAAAATGGTGTCTTGATGCGGAGTAACTTCTTTCAACATATAACATCTTCTAGGTCCTAGTGTTCGTTATGCATTCATTAAATGGCCAGTTACTGTTTTGTGTCCGTGTGTGTTTTGTGTTGGTGTGTTTTTTTAATATGTTATATATGTTGACTTTGTTAACAAATTAATTCTATGATTTCTATGTGTTGTATATTGA
Source organism: Modiolus philippinarum (assembly GCA_002080025.1). Taxonomy (NCBI): domain Eukaryota; kingdom Metazoa; phylum Mollusca; class Bivalvia; order Mytilida; family Modiolidae; genus Modiolus; species Modiolus philippinarum. Next base: position 16,941 of record MJUU01021098.1, on the reverse strand, counting down.
ATTAATAATTTGTCCAAGAATATCGTTGTATGTAGAGGGAATTACTGTAATGGAGTACCTCAGATAGCTGTCAAATGACATTATAATATCATACTTAAACACTAAAATGAAACTCGACTGTACTTTGATACAAAACATATCTATATGTCGTGTCTATCAACGGCAGTAGAATACCGAAGGAACAAAGCACAAGATTACATAAATCAAAGTCCAGAGACAAGGCAAAAGTAAGAACACCAGAAGAGGAAGACAAACGACACCACACGCCCATAAAACACACGAACACCACATACATGACATATACAACACAAAAAAACTAAAGCACTATCGGTTTGAACCCTAAAAAAACATCAGGTGCTCCGAGAGGGTTAGCATTTCCTGCTGTACATTGTACAGCAACTTTGTCAACAGGGATAAAATACTTGCTTAAATACTTGTACTCCTACATGTGTAAATTATTTTCAGTCATTGTTGTCTTTTCAGAAGTTTTGCCTTCGTCACCACGATTTAACAAATCATTACAATGTTTCTTATTCACAAATGAAAATAGACATGTATCTTTGAGTAGATCCAGAGTTTTTACCGAACTTACAAACACAGACTTTGGTAAAACCAGACTTTTCATGTGGAGCAAAGCATGATTCTTGACCAAACCCTTAGGGAAGTTTTGAGTTTGATTTTTCTTCCGTAGTGCTTCAGTATTTTACCCTCAGACGAGGCATCTTGAGCTAGCTGGCAGATTAGCGGCGAGCACCCCTTGACCCATTTTTCAAAATTACGTATTGTCATATTCTCTCCTTTCAAGATTGTGGTCATCGAGTCAGTAGTCTACCTTATTGGGTTTTATTCGTATGTTTATTATAGATTAGAGAAACGGGACAGATAATTTTTAGCCATTGTAGATTTTTCCTGTTGTCCCTTTTATTTCATTTACCTTTCCAGAGTACAAGATGATGTTTTTGGGGACACTGCTAGTGCTTTAGTTTTGTGGTGTACCTGTGTATTTATGCTTTAGTAGGTATTTTAGTAGATCGTTTCTGTCTTCAATTACACGAGAGTTCTTATCTCGAAAGTCCCGTATTCATGTACAATATTTTCATTAGAAGTACTCACAGTACCACAAACTTAGAAGTACTCACAGTACCACAAACCAACTCCTTTATTAAATGTCTGATATGCCTTATGATATGCCTTAGAGCAAGGTAAAGTTCTTTTTTTTACTTATATTTTCTAGAAGATAACGCTCGGACTTAAACTATTCCTTGAAGTTACTATTTTGTATCGCTAATTCAACAGATAAGTTTCTCTTTGTTTTCCTATCACTTGAAAACCTAATTTTCCAGTCACTCACATGCATATATCTGGTATGCATTGGTGAAGGCCTCATGGTGACTTTAACATGAAGAGCATTGATAAAAGCGTTGTTCCATTGCTTTGTTTTGTTATGTATTTGTGGAGACTTTTTCTCATGTACATTTACTCCATATCCCTTCATTGCTTATGTACTACCGTATAAACCTTGATCCCGAATAGGGTCCGTAAGTCTCGTTAATTTTTTAAACTTCCGGGTACATAAATTGTACCCGGAAGTTGCATTTTATACGGAAATATATGACGTTTAAAACAATAATTCAGACGTCATCATACTGAAACGTCATCTTTTGGCGGGAAACGTTTTCAAATTTCAATTTTATCGTCAAATCTCGGTGTCACATGACGAGACTTACAGACCCCATTTAATATGATTATATTACTCTGTTACCTTAGAATTTTTACTCTATGTTGGGGATAAAGTTTAAATTTTAGCCTTTTTTTTAACTCTCTGCATTTAAGGGATAAAGGGCTGTGTGGTGAAGTTTGGCATGAACCATCCAATCATGTCTTGAATAAAACTCTAATAAATTTATTTTATAACCTCTAGGCCGATGCCTCTGATAATGGATTGTTAGTCCCAAAGGTATTCACCAACCCAGTACATCGATGCTGGCCCGAGAACCGATTTTATTTGGAAATTCGCAATATCTAAATTTCAGATAAATTAAGTTGAAAAAGTAGCAAAATCTTCCTCTTGCAGAGCTCTGCGCTTTGCAGATTTCGGCTTTACTATTTAGACCCTATTGGTGATTTATTCTCTTTCGGCTTTTACATATATCTAGATTTCTTGATTCCAAATTGATTTGCTTTGATCTGCATTGAAGAGACATAAGTTGTCGAAAAGGTCATATGCAGAGTTTTAATTCACGGTATCTTTGGTATTTTGTTACTTAGTAAAAAAAAAGCACGATTGTAAATTGAATTATTATGTATCATGCGATAGAACTTCAGGTGTTATTATATTGTGTTCTTTTATTGTGCATGTCATAGGTAGTAGATAAGGGAGCGTTTCCGTCACTCTGAATTCGCAAAACAAATTCTACTTTGCAGCGATGTAAAACGCACGACATGGATTTAAATTTAATGTATATTTAAAGATGTAATTTTTTAAAGTTCACAAAAACATCACAGATAAGTCTGAATATTGATCAAACTATGTCAAGGAACAGGTTCTGCACTGTCTTTAATAGGTTTACACCTATTTAAAAGGTCTCTGAATTCGTCCCGGATTTCCTTAATTCGCCACGCGTATAAAAAGGGGTCAATTATTGAATTAATCAGACATAAAATAAAAACGTAATAAGTCGTTTCAAAAGGTATTAATGAGTCCGAGTACAAATCCATCCAAATGGTTATTATAAAAGGGCCTGTTAAGCACATAATTGTTGTTGCTATCACTATACTTGTAACAAAAGCACGGACCTCCCAGGATTTAACTTGGTGTTTGTTCCTATTTGATTGTGTTGGTGTTTGAAGAAATTCTGGAGAAGTTATTCCAACTGTTATGAAGTGACTAGATCGAGAAGACCCGGTTGTACTAGTTTTGTTTCTAGAATCCAACACCTGTACTTTAACTTCAATAGCTCCCACATCTTCCGTTCCATAGTTTGTATTTTGTTTGTTGAATGTTTTTGCAGAATTCTGTCTTGCTGTTGAACTTTCTTCTTGATTACAAATTGTGTCTGACGTACAGTTGTGTTTAAGGGGGAACAGAGGAAAAAGCGTTGGCGTATTATTATCAATTATATCTGATTCCCCAAAGAGTAATCGCGTCGGTGTAGGGTTATCAGTAGTTTCCGATTCCGATCCCTTTATTTCTTCCATCAAGGTAACTACAATATCATCAAGCTCTTTAACTGTTTTATCCGGTGTGTTGACAGACGTTTCTCTTGAATTTTGTTTTCTAAAGGTACCTTCTGGTTGACTGTTAAAGTTACTTTCTCGTTGGAATATATCTGTATCTTGCGCAGTAAATGGACTTGAACACACAGTATCAGGCATTCCAATCTGCTCCAAATCCTCAATATCAATAATTTCAATATCGCCAAGATTTATGTCTGTATGTACCGCCCTAAAAGAATTATTCTGGACAATTGAATTTCGGCTCACCAAAGCATGGTTTGTTTTCTTGTCTCCCCCGTGGTATATATATTTATCTTTTGATTTTAAACGACTCGAACAAACAACATTTTCACTCATATCATAAGATGCAAACTCATGCAAATCTTGTATATCGGTCATTTCAATATCTTCAAGTTTTATGTCTGTTTCTATCATTGAATTGTGCGAGCAAGATGGTTTTATTGCTGTCATTGTTTTTTCGAAACAGGAGTTTTCTCTTTCTTCAGTACTGTCGATTTCATTATGAAGAGACCCTGTTGAACAATTTTGTGTATTGTACGCGTACGTATCTGTTTTCTGCGGTACAGAAGCAGGGTCGATTTTGTTTCTTTGTTTAAAGTAAATGTTCCATATTCGGCAACCAGTGCGTAATGTAAGAATTAGAGTTAAAAGCAACAGTACACTTAATGTGCCAAACATTATACCAACGATGTAAGGGTAATTGTCCGTAAATAAATTTCTAGGTGAACATGTATCAATATGTGTTGAATGAGGGATGATGAAAACGGCCATTGAAACAAGGAATACTGAAAAGGAAGTCCCAATGATTATCGCGTATTTAAATCTGTTGAAGGTATATCTTATACCAAAGTCGAAGTTTTGAACTGTTAAATATCTTTCCAGACAAATTAAAAATATAAATGCGTATGTTAATAGCATTCCTAGACCAAACACATACAATGTCAGTAGACATGAAAGAGTATTGACTCGAAAAAAGGGAAATAAGGACGATACGATTTGGAATACATATGAAGTATCTAAAAGGCTTTCACTGCAACAAAGAGCTAGAACCAATAGATTGTGGAACTCTGTCTTCAATCTTCTATGACACACGATTATCACCGAAACGTTCATTATGACTGGAACAGCCGAAACAGTGGTCATCAGTATACTCAAAATCGGTGATATATTAGTGTGTTCGAAAATATCCGTTTCCTGAAAAATAAATAAAAAGTATAATTTTTTTACGAAAGGATATAGAGTAAATGAACATGAGACCATAACACATATGCTAACTCCAAGTGCAAAAAATTTAATGAGCTGTATGGCCATTTCGGAAATTATTTCCTCATCAGCAGGACTAGAACCCAAATAAAGGAAATCCATAATTTCAAAGAATGTTTAAAATGCATATAACCAAACGAAGTCCGAGCAATCAGTAATATCAAATACAGCAAAGGACAAATCTACGATGGAAGGAGTCAATCCTAGGTTTTAGAATGCATTAGAACATTTGATTACATTTTGTACATTAATTAGAAGAAAAACCCCATTTTTCATTTCTACTTTCAAATTTTCATTTTAAAATAGACAAGCACTAACGAGACTACAAACAACAAACTGTAATTATGTTACAATTCTTCGTAAGGGCGAAATTTGACTTCCAAAGCTCAATCTATCATGAAGACTTTTACTTTGATTGGGTGTTAATAACAAAATTACCGAACCGCATTGCCAAGAGCCGAATTCCATGAAACAAAAAGACAAATCAGGAGAAGACCACTGGAAAAATTGACAACCCCAACGGTCCTGCCTTGAAACAGGCATTTTAAACGAAATTTGTTAGTACAGCGGCAGATTAACAAAAAGTCGTCTATTTTTGGAGTTTGATGTCCCAACATAAACACACCAATATGATATATCATTGGAAAGAGCAGAATCAGCACTTTTAGATTAACCGGGTCGTCAAACATTCGTATCGGTCGATTTTGAAATATCAAAGGTCAAAGGTCAAATGTATAACATTTGTGAAATACGGGGTTATATGTTCACTTGACAGTCGCGAATAACTGAAATGAATTAGACGAATAAAAATGCTTTTGCAGGTACCGTGTGTAGTTGCTCTTCACACCACATAAAATCATCGTACCATCTCTGCTGCAAAATGACGTTGAATGACGTTTTCTTACATGCACTTGTTGTAGTGCATTTGAATGAAATTCTAGTTCACTTCATCCCAATAATGACCCAAATACCTTTGTATACGCTAACGGTAATGTCCTCGACGGATTTTGGGATAAAAACGTTGAAAACCGGATCGAAGGGACACACGTTGCTACCATAGAACTCATCGCAAAGAACGTAAGGTTTTCTTTTTACATAAGTTGTCTCATAACATTTGAAAACACTATTATTTCAATCTCAAGAATCAAAGCAAATTGACAACTTAATATATTTGATCAGTCATTTGACCCAAGCCGCCTTCCGTTTGCGCGTCCGTCTGTCTGTGGTATCGTTTTCGGACTTTCTGTTGTTTTAATTTAGGTTTTGATATTTTATACGTCATTGCAGAATGCTTGAGGACCTTTATAGTGGTGACCCTTGACCTTGTTCTCTGAATTTTGGGTCGCATTATTGCTTTTACAATTACTGCTTGTCGAGACATTCATTCCAAAACTACAATCACAAAGCTATCACTTTCAGAAGATCAATGTGAAAGATGTAAGCCACAGAAGACAAAGAGCTTCATATGCATCTGTCAAGCCTCTACCTCTCAAAGTTTGACACACAGTAGTTATTTTATCTGACTGGTAGTAGTTTGTTTCACTTGATTGGCTACGACATAAAGCCAGGACTGAATGTTTCTGTCCTGTGTTTGATGCCATTTCAATTGATGATAGTATGATAATGAATCCGGTTTCCGTATCATTGAGTTTGACGTCGATAACAAGGGCTTATGCCACATAAATGTTTGTCAAAAAGTAGCTTTCTTTACGAGCACAATGAGTCTGCTATTTTTGTCTTTTTGATTAGGTCCTATTATTGTGTGGAGAATTCCTTTGGACAGACACACCAACATTAGATGCATATGATCTTGTCATTTACTTAAACCAAGTGATATCCAAGTGATATGGAAAGGTTTCTTTATGATGAATACATCGGCACACAAATACCGAAGCAAAAAGACAGAAGGGAAAATTCTTAAATGGAAAATCCAAAACACGGCCAATCAGATTTAACACAAAGGAGAGAATATGACAAAGACAAAACAATCAATCGAAAAAGAATTGAAACGCCACAAAACTAAAGTACTTGCAGCGTGAACCCCACACAAACTAGGGGTATCATTAGATGGTCCGAAATAGTAGGTATGATTTGCTCCACATATGAAAATATCAATTATAATGGCGCAAAAGGCAGGACAGTGACATTCAGTCCAAACCTTTGACCAACAGCTTTCTGCCGTAATCAGTCAGGTCAAATCAGCTAGACCAGGTCACCTCGGAAAACAGAGCTTTGGGTAAAATGTTAAAAGGTAGATATATTAGCTTAGCTTTCAGAGGCTTGACAGATGCACATGAAGCTCTTTGTTTTCCATGATTTACCGATCTTGTGATAGTGATGGTTTTGTGAAATAGTCCGTATAAAATTTCTTGATAAAGTTTGAGGATGTCTCGAATACTGGTAATTGAAAAAAACAATAATATGACCAAAAGTTCAAGGTCACTGGCAAACAAAATAAAGGTTTACCGCAAATTGTCGTGACATGTTAAAATTTTTTAGTCCGGATACGACTATAGTCACAGACAGACGGACGGGCAAACGGACTATAAGTTGTTAATTTGATGAGAGTTTTAGGTGTCCTAATTATTAGTGTTTTCGCATATTAAGAGACAGCTTTTATATAAGGAAGTCCTCACGATCATTTTGAAAGTTCTATTGTAGCAACGTGTGTCTCCTGTGATCCGATTCTCAACGTTTTTACCCAAACACATACGTCGTGGACGTTGCCGTTTCCTTATGCAAGCGTTTTCGGTCACTTTATAGAACGAATACTGAAATTTTAATAAACTAGATTTCTCTTTAAAGCAATTACAACAAGTGTAAATAAGAAAACGTCATTTAACGTCATTTTGCAGTGTAGACGGTGCATTAACAATTTGTGCTGTGCAGAGCATAGAATACTTACTAATACGTTTTGTTTCGTGTAAATTATTTTAGTTTTTTGCAACTGTCGATTGAATAACCAACCCTTAATTCACTAATTTTGTACATATGACCTTTGACCTTTAATATTTCAAAATCGGCCGGTAAAAATGTTTGACGACCTGGTTAATCTAAAAGTACTGATTCAGCTCTTTCAAATGATATATTATATAGGTGTGTGTTAAGTCGGGACATTAAAGTAATTTTTGTTTCCTTGCCATACCGCTGCACTATGTGGGTTAAACCGAATTTATGGCGCACCAAACCTCCTATTCCACTGCGATGGTGTCCGGCAGCAACACAAAAGCAATTACTATTGAAAGGTCCAAATGTTAAATTTGAATATTATATAATAATATATTTGATCATTTTAAAGTTCTTCCTGTGACCTTGTTAATAAATTCATGATTGCACTGAATATTCAATCGCTTCAATCAATAAAGTACAGATCTCAGGATAATGCCTTATTCAATTTCTCCAAATAGTTTTACTATAGGAAAATAAATTCGCCATGATAATTTTCTTTTCATTTGATTCTAAAGATGCTGACGCACACACAAACTCACAACAAAAGAAGGTGAGAGACTGATATAGACAGAGCTAAATTAAAGTGAAAAGAAGTCTTTTGGAAGGCTTAAGGCTTTTAATTGACATCGGAATTTCTAAACGAATAGCAGTTGGCGGCATGTGAGTTTTTTCGGACGATTTCCAAACTTCACACAAGGACTTGTTTAATAATGAGGAGGATATACAACTCGTACACAATCCATTTTGCATTTTTAAATCTATGATAGGACGTTTGATATGCTTTCTTTTTACAGCTAAATACTGAAAAGTTGTACATGGATTTTAATAAAGTGATGTTTTTCTTAAAGTATTTTTACATTGTTACAGTAAATTGCGTTTCATTATAGCTAGTACTTCCTTCAATACAGGTGATTGAAATTTGTAATCAAGACATTTTCATTGATTCTTTTGTCACCTCCAGTTTACATGGGTAAAAATGCATCGACGCTACTCCGTTCGTACATTTTATCCAAACACGTTTAGTACTTGGATATCGAAGGATACAAGACGTACATGTACACGCAAGAGACCTAATTTCAAAACTTAATGAAAATTGAAATATGAACCTAACAGTGAATGTGTTTCTGGTGCTGTGCCATACCTTAAAAGAGGCACAATATTTATGCTTCTATAAACCAATCTTCTCTACATCATGTTTTTTTTCAATATAATTAGTTTTGAATTTTTGCTTTCCAAATAATTTCCCTAGTAGTAGATGAACGCCTTACTTCATTCAGTATGAAGACCACTTCTTCAATCTTTGAACAATTTTAAAATTGGGTTTTGTCAATTAATTAAAAGCAAACTTGTCTATTGAAAATAAATCTTAACCTATTTTCGAGAGCTACATCTACAGAACTGTCGATGGTGTGTCCGGTTTTCAAATAGGGAAATGCTCTAACGGTGGGGGAAAATATGCCTTTATATGATATAAGCCTTGTAGTGAACAATTGTAGAAAAGTTGTGAAGATAACCGCCCGACATATGTAGTATAAAAACCCCTTCTTCTTTCCTCTTTTGGTCGTATAGTCTAAGAATAAATTCCCTTGCTATACCAACATTTTTTGTCCAGTTGCAATAAAAGTCGTTGCCTCTGTTGTCCCTCCAACCAATATTTCAGTCGTTTTTTAGTTGTTGAATTGATAATTTTTCCCCGTCCCAATAGCGCTGAAATAGTGCTCTCGGGACTTCATGTGGATGTTTTCATGTTTATGTTACAGTACAAATTGGAATCCAGTAGGATCCGGAATCATCCTAGTAGAAATTGGAATTCTAATTTCTACTCTGACAGATTAGAATTCTGATTTGTACCGGATTTAATCCAGTACAAATTGGAATTCCAGTTTCTACTGGGACAAATTAGAACTCCGATTTGTACTAGATTTAATCCAGTACAAATTGGAATTCCAATTTATCCTAGGAGAGATTGAAATATCCTGATTTATACTAGTAGGATTCTGAATCCTACTGAATTTCTAGTATGATCCAGAATAATACCGGATATTTTGTTCAGGAGGATTCTGGATATTATTAACATTCAAAGCTGAAAAAAAAGTGAGTTTGTTATAAGAAGTATGTATTTCCTAGCATTTCAATTTATAAAAATTAATTTATTTACCCCATTTTTTTTTCATAAATATAAAAACAAAAAAATGACAAATGACATTATTCTAATATAACTCTTCATTTGTTGTAACAACTGATGGAACTCTGTTACATTTGACAGAACAGGAAATTTTCGATTTACAACAAGGGTATCGCATAATATTGTATTTCCTAGAGTTATTACAAACTGTGGCTGTTATATACTGCCATTTTCCAATGAACATTTTTTTACATGACAATGTGTGAATAGTATCTACTGCATTTAAACCAGGGAAACAATAAAACTTCTCAACTCAACAAGATCAGTACCCGTCTCAGAATAGTAGATTTTAAGTATGCCATCTTTCCCCCAAAAAAATTGATATTCAAATATTTTTTCTTGTAAAATACCTCCGTGTGTTCTCTCATTTTTTAAGTTCAATTATGAAAACTAATGATCAAAAGTTTAAACTGCATGCTCAAAGATTTAAGAGTTCAAAGCAAAAAATATTTATCTTTTATACAATTAGATAGTAAATCTTCTTCTTTCGAAATTAATATTTTAATTAGATAATCACCAAAACAGTGGAAGGGATATATTACTAATAATGTTTTACTTCTCTAACACTGTTTCTATTGATTTAAGTTAGTAGGATCCAGAATTCTACTAGTACAAATTGGGATATCTCAATTTCTCCTAGGAGAAATTGGAATTCAAATTTATTTAAGATTAAATCCAGTACAACTCAGAATTCTAATTTGCCCCAGTGGAAATTGGAATTCCAATTTGTACTGGATCAAATCCAGTTCAAATCAGAATTCTAATTTGTCCCAGTAGAAATTGGAATTCCAAATTGTACTAAGAGGATTCTGGATCCTACTGGATTCCAATTTGTACTGTGACATGTACATGTCTAATAATATCAATTAATCAATAGCATATTTGCAATATTTCAGTGTACTGTTAGATATATATAATTTGAGTTTAATTTGTTTTATTTACCATGTCTATAGATCTTTTGAAAATATATGTATTAATACATGGCCTTTTCCGTATCAGCACGGTTATCATCCCGAGACTCCTGATATGGGTCGGGGATGATAATCGTTTTTAAATGCTTATTTCATTTCCGCCGTAAGAAATTATGAAATTCAGTACTAAATTAAATTCCATAAACAATCTATTTGGGGTACCAAAATGCTGATTTTGGATCATGCATTAAATATATTATGGCATTTAATTGGAGATTAATCTTAGCTTGGTCATGAATTGTAAATATTTTAATGTACTGATAAATCTCTTTATTTTATTAGAAACATGTTATCAGGAAATATAGTTACATAGGAACTACACAAGAAAAACAAATAAAAGATAAAGACAAAAATTTATATTGCATCAAAAGTTGATGACTATGGTATTCAACTGCCCATCCGTATTCGAAAATTTTAATATAAATCAAAATCAGGTCTTTTATGTTTTGTAAATTCTAAGATTGTGTGAAGCAGCTGTTCCAGGTCGTATTAGCCGTTTAAAAAATACGATGGATATTTTACAAAAGGGTATGGAGTAAATGAACATGAGACCATAACACATATGTTAACTCCAACTGCAATAATGATAGAGGCTGTATTTGTACCCTTTTCTATTCTGTTCATTTCATCGCTACAAAAGTCGGGAGAGGACTTCTTATTTCCTTTTTCTTATTTCTTATTTCTTATTTGTAATTTCATATTCTTGCTTCTTTTTCTTATTTCTTATTTCTTGATTCAATTTGTTAAGGTCTTTGAAATATTTCGATGTGATCTACATAAAAGAGACATAAGTTGTCGAAATGGGCATATGCAGAATCTAAATGAACAATAACTTTAGTATTTTGTACTTTTATATTTCTCATTTGCAAGTTTTTTCTTTAAAAAATTAGTTCTCATCTTGTTTTTCAAAATAGATCGCTGTTAAGTTTGAATATGGACAACTAACAAATCAGAAATTAACATAAATTTGCAAAATTATATCCGAATATCCATCAATTTGGAAACTCTGCTTCTTAAAAATGGTGACAAAGGTTTAGCTTCAAACTTTAGACCTATATAATTATTATGGCGTCTTATTTGAGGGAATAGTATACAAAATGGTGTTTAAATTTATCATAATAAATAATATACAACACAGGTATTAATCGTGTCTTCTTCAAGAGTATTCGTAGCTAATAGGAATTTAATAAGAGAATCTGTATATCTTTAGATACCAATTGTACTACTTTATAGGGGATTTATGACATCTCAAAAGCATTTTATCGGACTGGCATTCAAGGTTTCAAGGTTTCTTCTAACTGTCTAAAACAATAAGCATATGGTTTAAAAGAATTTTACATATAAATGGTTCATAAGTAATTATGACAATCGGAAATCGTATTTTTTTATGTAATGAATTTCAGTCCCCACTACATGTACGTCCAGGGTTAACGGAGGTTTTGTTCCGTTCCCTAGCTTTTGTATGAACAATGAAATTTCAAGGATATGGAGTAAATGCACATGAGACAAAGTCTCTACATATACATGGTATACAATGAAATGACGTTTTTATTGTTATTCTTCATCTTGAAGTAACCATGAAACCTTCAACAATTAATTTTGCTCCGACCTCTTCGTAAGTTCTAGACATCCCCAGCACCGGTTTCAGCAGAATTCATTGCTAATGGTCGAACAACAATGCATCAATGTTCTTTTTTATGAGGGTTCATCGAGAATAGATAGAACTGGCAGAGTTTTCTTACAGCCACGTCATCAGACAACCGACGTCAATGATATTGGAGAGAGCATGACAATTGGTAATGATACGTCTTTTACTCATACAAGCCAAAATATGTGAAGATCTGTTGTAGTATCGTATGTTCTATCTGAGTTGTCTATCTTTAATTGAGTATGCAATATGTATGTAACATAATATGTATCTGATGTTGATCACGTGAACAGAGATAAAATGATGGAAACTTCAATGTGTTTGTGATGCTTTAATACGTTGGTTAAATCCAGTATATATCTAGGGAACAACATTACATCTGGCGACGAGGATTATGGCTAATCCTGTAAATATGCTCAGTGATGTTTGAACACGATGGATCTTATGGAAACGTGGGTTTCAATTGTATGCATTAGGAAAAGGTGTGGTGAATGAAGAACAAAAGAAGGCTCTGTTACTTCACTCAGCCGGACCATCAGTACAAGATATTTCCTTCACGTTGGATGTTCCTGAACCCGGGGAAGGCGAAAATGTCTATGATATTACAATTGCTGCATTAGATGCACATTTTCAACCACAGAACAATACTTCAATTGAACGATCACAATTCCGAGCGATGAGCCAATTACCAGATGAAACCGTAGATCAGTACATCACCCGTTTGAAACAGAAGGCTGTTTATTGTGAATTCCACAATATTGATGAGAACATTCGTGACCAGGTCATCGAAAAGTGTTATTCTCAACGTCTGAGGAGAAAACTTTTAGAACGGAACAATGTTACTCTACAACAATTACGTGAAATTGCTCAAGGAATAGAAGGGTCCGAATTAAGAGCTGGAGCAATGGAAACAAAAGAAACTGTAAACAAAGTAAGTCAACGTAAATATGAAAGAACATTTAACTCATCAAAGCATGAAACCGCTAAGCAATTACGTTGTTATGCATGTGGGAAAGAAGGACATATTAAAACAGATTCGAAATGTCCAGCAAAGGGACAGAAGTGCATAAGATGCAAGAAGATCGGTCATTTTAAAGCAGTGTGCAAAACCGACCTAAAAAAGAGACACACTAGACCAGGTACTGTTAGAAATGTAGAATCCGACAATCACCATGGAGACGAAGAAGATATGTATGTGTTTACTGTAAACAATGATAGGGGAAATTCTGACTTTACAGTTGAAGTGGGAGGAGTCAACATGCCTGTTATAATTGACTCTGGTGCGTCTGTAAACGTGATTGGTAGGTGCACGTGGGAAAGTTTGAAGGGTAAGAGAGTACAGTGTAAATCTAGATTGAGTGATAAGAAAATTTATAGCTATGGTAATGATAAACCTCTTAATGTTGCAGGTTGTTTTAATGCTAAAGTGTCAGTTAATGATAAACATGTGTATGCTGATTTCTTTGTTGTTGAAGAAAAGGGTCAACCTTTGTTAGGGAAACAAACTGCAATTGAACTCGGTATTTTACATATAAACGTGCCGGATGAAACTATTAATACGGTAGCCAGTGATGGAAAATCGGTTATCATGGAAAAACATTCGAAATGCTTTGACGGTATAGGTAAATTGAAGAATTTTCAATTAAAGATACCAATCGACAAGAACGTGACCCCAGTCGTACAACCTATTCGTAGGATACCGTATCATTTACGTGAACGGTTAGAAAAGAAAATTCGAAAGCTTGAGAAGTACAATATCATTGAAAAGGTAGACGGACCGAGTAGATGGGTTTCGCCAGTGGTTGTTATCCCGAAAAAGAATAATGAAATCCGGTTATGTATCGATATGCGTAGAGCAAACGAGGCCGTTATTCGAGAGCGCTATTGTATTCCGACTGTTGATGAAATATTACAAGATTTAAACCAAAGTAAGGTCTGCAGCAAGCTTGATATTAAATGGGCGTTCCACCAAATTGAACTTGAACCCGAATCCCGAGAGATAACAACCTTTATGACGCATTTAGGTCTTTTCCGTTATCAAAGACTGATGTTTGGTATAAGCTGTGCCCCTGAGATGTATAACAAGATTATACATCAAGCACTTAGTGGATTAGATGGGGTTAGCGGTATATATGACGATATTATTATCTATGGAAAGGATGAGAAGGAACACGATCGAAACTTAGAGATGTTGCTTGAGAGACTGAAAAAGAAAGGGCTGACACTTAATATTGAAAAGTGTAATTTTAATATGCCGAAAATCGAATTTATGGGTCACATCTTATCGGAACACGGAATCGGCGTATCCGAGAGTAAAGTAACCGCAATTAAAGAGGCGCGACGACCGCAAACTGTGACAGAAGTAAAAAGTTTTATGGGTCTTGTGAATTTTACGGGCCGATTCATACCAAACTTGGCAACGTTAAGCGAGCCCTTGAACCGTTTGATGAAGAAAAACCAGTCGTTCGTTTGGGGAAAAGAACAAGACGAAGCGTTTGTCAAACTGAAGGAAGCTTTAGCGAACGCGTCGACACTGGCTTATTTCGACGTAAACGCGAAAACGCAAGTTATTGCTGATGCCAGTCCAGTGGGGCTGGGAGCCGTTTTAGTCCAAAAACAAGGCGAGGATTACAAGGTTATTTGTTACGCTAGTCGTTCTTTGTCGGATATTGAGCGTCGTTATTCTCAAACGGAGAAGGAAGCTTTAAGTCTAGTATGGGCTTGTGAACGATTCCATGTTTACTTATTTGGCAAAACGTTTGAGCTGCTCACGGACCATAAACCGCTTGAGTTTATATTTTCCGCGAAATCGAAACCCTGCGCGCGAGTAGAACGATGGGTATTACGAATGCAGTCATTCGATTACGTAGTTAGACATATTCCGGGAACGAAAAATATTGCAGATTCTTTAAGTCGTTTGTTGTCGCAGTCCGTAAAATCAAGCGAAACGTCGGAAACAGAGGAATATTTGAGAATGATCGTCGATGAATCCGTGCCGATTGCTATGAATGTCGCCGAGATAGAGCAAGAATCTAAAACAGACGAGGAGTTCGACGAAATTCGAAGATGCTTGAAAACCGGTCGCTGGTTCGAATTGAAATTTAAGGAGTATTTGCCGGTAAAGTCGGAACTATGTGCATTGGGAGACCTGATATTGCGCGGTACTAGAATTGTAATGCCGAAACAGCTTCGCGAACGTGTGCTTGAATTAGGACACGAAGGTCATCCTGGACAAGTGATTATGAAACAGCGACTTCGCAGCAAAGTTTGGTGGCCAAATATGGATCGCGACGTAGAACAGTTTTGTAAATGCTGTTACGGATGTCAGCTAGTTGCTAAACCTGAACGACCGGAACCTATGGTTAGAACCGCTTTGCCGTCTAGACCGTTGGAACACTTATCAGCTGATTTCATGGGACCATTACCGTCGGGTCAATATATTTTTGCCGTAGTTGATTATTACTCGAGATGGGTCGAGATACAGTGTAAAAATAGTTTTATGTAGTAGTTAGTAAATAAATGACATCAATGGAAGTTAACATTCATACGTATTATTGTAGACTGTTCATTTATATAAAAAGGAAGGGGTTGTAGTATCGTATGTTCTATCTGAGTTGTCTATCTTTAATTGAGTATGCAATATGTATGTAACATAATATGTATCTGATGTTGATCACGTGAACAGAGATAAAATGATGGAAACTTCAATGTGTTTGTGATGCTTTAATACGTTGGTTAAATCTAGTATATATCTAGGGAACAACATTACATCTGTGATTTAGAAAAAAATCCTCAGAATGATCCTAGATTGGTTTTTCATTTTTTTTTAGTAAATGGTGAATGAAAGGATATGGATTAAATGCGCATGAGACAAAGTCTCTACAAATACATGGTAAAAACAAGCAAAGGGACAACGCTTTTATAGTTGTTTTTCATCTTGAAGTCACCATAAGGCCTCCAACAATGAGCTTTGCTCATACCTCATAGTAAGTTCAAGACGGCCCCTTGCACCGGTTTGAGCGGAATTCTTTGCTAATTGTTAAGCAACGCTATATCCATGTCTTCATTGGTCATGGGTGTGGGATTGTTAAAAAACATTGATTAAACTGGCAAAGTGCTCTTACAATCACTGTCATTCTTTGCTCGACAAAAGTACTATTGTCTTAAGCCTACATTGCCAGAATGAATCGCCAAAAAAATATCCTTTAAATTTGTTCCATGTTAATTTACTCAATAATAGAAATGAATAGCTGGATATTGGTGGTCAAAGGCACACAACTCTACTGAGCAAAAACTTTCAACTTTAAACTCCTAAAGATTCAGAATTTTTATTGAAAGAAAATTTGCACTGCATAAGAACCCCTGTATGAAATATAAATTTTATTTTATTTGAATATTAATAGAGGATAAGCGATAGTTTACTATCTAAACTTGTTTCTGCTAGTATCTTAAATATTTCAACATGTAATTTCACAACGAAGTCTGATGGAAAAGAATATTTAGAGAGAAAAAAACTTAGTCTATATACTGGAAACATATCGCAGGAAAAAAAAATATTTGTTCAGCGGGATGTAATTTCCTGACCGGCACATAACTTTCGACCACTTTTATGATATTAATTAAATTAAAAAAAAAAAAAAACATGTTCAGCTAGAAGTAATTTTTGACCATCTTCATGATTTTGTAGC
>MJUU01021097.1:52641-73769 GCA_002080025.1 Modiolus philippinarum | reverse complement strand
ATTGGATTTCAAAAATATTTGATTCCAATTTTGGTAAATTTCCTGAAAGTCTCAAAGACCACTTATTTTTTGGAATTCTACCTAGCAACCATACTTAAATTGTTTATTTAGTTTAGGAAAAACATATTCATCAACTGGATTTCAAAAATATTTATTCCAATTTTGGTTAATTTCCTGAAAGTCTCAAAGACTATTATTTTTTGGAATTCTACTTAGCAACCATATATCCTAGAATTCTTTTAGTAACAATAATGACTATCAATAGGTAGATTAAAAAAATATGCCAAGGGTGTATAACAACTGTTTTCTGTGTCAAACAGGGAGTGCGGGGATAGCTGTCGTTTCCGACAACATCTAGTTTAAGTTGCAACTGAATATTTTCTTTAATGTTGGTTTGAAAGTTAAGATAATACTTAAGGGAAAATAGTAAAGGTGCATTACATGATTCCCCGCCACGTTCCACAAAATTTCAAAGTTTAAAAAGGTATAACTCCAGATCCCTGTGTACTTCTGAACCCAAAATTATACTTGGCCTGTGTTTTATGGTAAACAAGTAACACACCAAATTAGACGACAGTTTGTTACTTCATTCACAAGATATCAGTTGCAAACCCTAAAATTTGCAAAATTTCAAAGTTTCAAGGGGTATAACTCCAGAACCCCTTGGACCTCTGAACCAAATATCGTACTTGGCTTGAGTTTTGTGGTTAACAAGTTACATTCTAAGTTTGAAGACAATATATAAATTCATTTACAAGTTATCAGTCGGAAACCCTAAAATTCGCAAATTTTCAAAGTTTAAAGGGGCATAACTCCAGAACCCCTTCGACCTCTGAACCAAAAATTGAACATGGCCTGAGTTTTGTGGTAAACAAGTTACATACCAAGTTTGAAGACAATATATTATTTCATTCACAATAAGTCGGAAACCCTAATATGTGCAAAATTTCAAAGTTTAAAGGGGCATAACTCCAGAACCCCTTGGACCTCTGTACCTGAAATCGAAGTTGACCTGAGTTTTTAGGTATACAAGTTACATGCCAAGTTTGAAGACAATATAATATTTCATTTACAAGTTATCAGTCGGAAACCCTAAAATTCGCAAAATTTCAAAGTTTCAAGGGGCATAACTCCAGAACCCCTTGGTCCTCTGAACCCGAAATCGAACTTGGCCTGAGTTTAGTGGTAAACAAGTTACATACCAAGTTTGAAGACCTTATGTTATTTCTTTCACAAGTTATCAGTTGGAAACCTTCGAGGACGGACGGACGGACGGACACACGACTTGGGGTATCACATAATACCTTGCCACTACGTGTGGCAGGGTATAAAAATACAAAAATTAGAACCAATGACGTCACAATAGGAACAGTTCTGACGTCACAATAGGTACAGTTCTGACATCATGTTGAAGCTACTTTTGAATGTTTTCATAGAAATACAGAGCACATTCAAGAACCACCCCTGCAAGATGAAATTCATGACCTTATGAACTATCATGAATGATTCATGAATATTCATGAATGATACATGAAATTTCATTATAGTTCATGTATGAATGTTCATGAATTTAATTCATGAATTATTCATAAAAGTATTTTATGAATGTTCATGAAGTTTTGATGAATCATGGGTTGTTCATAAAATTCATGAACTATTCATAAAAGTATTTTATGAATGTTCATGATTTTTTTATGAATCAAGAAGTAATCATTAAAATTCATGAACTATTCATAAAAGCATTTTATGAATGTTCATGAAGTTTTGATGAATTTTTAGTTGATCATTAAAATTCATGAGTTATTCATAAAAGAATTTTTTCAATTGTTCTTGAAGTTCTTATGCATCATACGTTGAATTTCTTAAACATTTAAAGGTATTCATGAATTATTTAAGAAATGACAAGAGCTGTCGCCGAATGGCAGCCAGTTATACCCCCGCTCATTGAATCCTGAATCAATAAGGTAAATGCAAATTTAAGTGTGTGTGGATTCAGTACTGGCATGGATACAGTACAAGTGAGGACACAATACAAGCATGGACACAAATATATAATCTTTAAGATATGAAAACGCCAAATTCGGCTCTTTTTAAAATAATGGGCAGGGCTACTAATACTTAATTACAAAAGAGTTTTGATGGACTACAATAACTGCAGTGTACCTTCATTTTATCATCCATGTTCCCTTTCATCACCAATTCACATATAAAATATAGATGATTAATATTATGGCCTGTTATGGACTTCAAAAGTGGGAAACGCGGTACAACACATCATGCCAAAGCTTCAGACCAAATATCAAATCAGTACTACATACACAAGCTGAGAAATCCATGACAAAAAATTTCAATATATGGCTATAATGGGAAAAATCAAAGTTTTCATCAAACAGGAAGTAGATGAGTGAAGGACTTGAAAAGGGGAGACACGGTACAACTCATCATGCCAAAGCTTCAGACCAAATATCGAATCATTACTACATACACAGGCTGAGCAATACTTGACGAAAAATTTCAATATATGGCTATAATGGGAAAAATCAAAGTTTTCGTCAAACAGGAAGTAGATGAGTGACGGACTTGAAAAGGGGAGACACGGTACAACTCATCATGTCAAAGCTTCACACCAAATATCAAATCATTACTACATACACAAGCTGAGAAATCCTTGACGAAAGATGTTCCAGACGGACGGACGGACGGACAGACGGACAGACAGATGGACGGACAGACTGACGGACAAGGGTAAAACAGTATACCCCCCTCTCCTACGGAGCAGGGGTATAATTAACTGTACTTATATAATATTATTTTAACCACTGGTCAGCACTTTATGGAATACATTGTATAATACAATTCAATATTCTCTAATGATATGTCAAGTTTAAACCGGTTTTGACCTGTAAGATAAATTTTTCTTTATTCAACGTATGTCGATTAAAGCCCCGTGCTATTTCCCGCCAAATCTATTCGGAATACAATTCTTGGTGTTTATCATTGATCATTAGAGAAAAAAGATTACACCACTTTATCTTGATTATTACCATATTTTATCCACTCTCAATAGTTAAATTTAAAAATTTTTAAATGAGCCTCGCAATAAAAATTTTAAAATAACTATTTCTAGTGGATAAAATATGGTAATGAAGGGATCTTATGGTGTAATCTATATTTCAGAGTGTCAATTATCTGAGACTTATTAAATTATATTATGAATGTTTATGAAATTTTAATGAATTTTCATGAATTTTGATGAAGTTAAGTGAATCATAAATATTATAAGTATTACAGATTTTTCATAAAATTGATAAAGTTATACTGAAACATTAAAATACTAATGCAATGTTCATCAGTCAGTTATGCATTTTGAAAAATTCAAGAATTTTATAAACTGGATCTTAGATAAACTTAACACAGATGCAGACAATGGACAAACAAAAAAAACTGAATTCAAAAATCTATTAATAAATTTTATGACATAAATGGTGAATTTGACATCTTTTCTAACCATACCAATCAATTCAGAAGATCCTGATTACCCTAGAACTGGCAACTTATCTAGTTTTTCATGAAAGAACAATTTTATTTTGAAAAAGTATTCTTCATAAGCTTTCCATAAACTTTACATTATAATTATCTCCCTTTTAAAAAAATTTATTTAAATATAGTAAAGCATTTTATTGGATATAATAGATTCTTCAATATATAATGAGGTGAATACATATTATATATGTGGAGTTAAAAAGTCAGAGTAAAGCCTGTCAAAGTTGTTGGAATGCATTACAGGATACATTAGCAAAGACATTAGTATGAAGACCATCCAAAACCTTATGGAAAAATTGCCCTCCAAGGACTAATCATTGTGTATTCATAAAATGGAAATCGATATGAATATACTGAAGAATTCATCATATGTTTATGATTTTTTATGAACTATATTTATGAATATATTTCATGAATAGTTCATGAACATCTGATGAACAATTCCACATGAATGTTCATGACTCTTAATTGTTCATGAACAATTCATGAAGAGAAAAGTTCATGATCATTATTGTTCATGAATAGTTCATGAATACAGATACTCTCATCCTTCATGAATNTTTCATGTCGATTTTCAGTTCATGAATTGTTCATTGAATGTTCATGAATAAATTATGAACTATTCATGAAATCTGTTCATGAAATGTTCATGCATATTCATGAATTATTCATGAGACTCTGACAAGGGCAATTATATATTTTACCAAATTGTTACTACAGATGCATTGGACCTCCCATATGGATATTTTTGTGGTTCTTGCCTGTGCTCTATGTTTCCTCATAAGAAAAAGTAGTCAGAATGAGTCAAATTTGTCATTTTTCTAGAAAATGTGCAATTTGTCCCATTTTCTGCACTGAAAAACTCTGTAATCGTACATCAATACTTGAGTAATCTTCCTTTTAACTGTTAACCTATATCCATAGAACATTTCAACAAAAAAATAATGTGAATTTAAGCAAACTTATTTTTTGAGGCCAAAAAAGGGCCTTACTGCACCTACTCCTTTGGGCAGGGGTACCCCTTATAATTTAAGTAATACATACTGCTGAAATCAAACATTCCAGGTCCCCCTTGCAAAAAAAAACCAAAACAATTGGGCAGGGGTTCCCCTTGTAATCCAGTTAATAAAGTAAATATATATAGCGGAACACTTTTTGTAAAATTTCAATTTTCTGGTTTGGTTTCCATGGCAACAGAAAGCTCCACTATCCATTACAACCCTTTTCAGACCACCATTCTAAAAAAAAATAAACTGGGGACACAGGATATGTCTCGCCCGCCCCTTGCATCGCCTTAATTTGCACATTGATCTACTGCAGCAGGAATAAAAATATAAAATATAATCTTTTTTTTTAACTGTATTTACAATTTCCTTGGAAAAAAAATGATGTAATCACTTATGCATGACTATTAGGAGCCAGAGCCACCATCCGGGCTTGGAATCCGTATGTACTCCCAAAGACGCAACTGCATATCAAATATCAAGTGCCTAGGACTACTGGTATAGGCTGTACAAACTGCTTGCTAAAAACTTAATGTGATCGTTCATGCGTGACTAAGGGGTCAGGGCCACCATCCAGGCGTGGAATCGGTATTTATCATCCTTCCCCATGGTTATATCAGCCTGCAGAGCCTTTCCGCAAAACAAGTATCTGGTTGACCCGGATATATCAGAGGTTGACCTGGATATATCAAGCAATTCTCCCAAAGTTTCAAAGGCAATAACTTTTATTCAAGTTTTCACATGAAATCAAATAGATGATAATAATCGTCTATTGCATTAGTTTTTTTCTGATTATGCATTCAAAACAGAATCATGATTGCATAAAAAGAGAAAATAAACATCAGAAAAATTGAAGAAACTGGGTCGTTGATATATCCTGCAGAGCTATGACGTTTTCACATTATGACGTCATAAAAACTCTTAAGGAACGACAGAATATAGTGACAACCAAAGGTTGCTGCAACAATAAAAATAGACATTATTTCGAGAAGTTCGGTCAAAATATTCATCCAGCTACAAAACTTTTGCCGATAAATGACTAAAAAAAACTACAAAACATGTTTTAGATGCTGAAAATTGCTGAAAAGGCGAGAATGATATATTTGTCGAATCTCCCGCGCAACTTTGGGAGAATTTGAAACTTCAGTTCCATGAATACAAATCTAAAATACAAAATAAAGGATGATAAACAAGTTATCGGGCTTTTAACAGCTGATGTATTGTAAAATATCAACCCACTCGCCAGAATATGAAGCTTTGGGCTCATTCGCTACACTCACTCGCCCCTGTGCTTCATATTCTGGCTCACGTGTTGATATTTTACGATATATAGCTGTCAAGAGCCCGATAACATATACGTACTCCCCAAGACACAACTGCATATAAAATATCAAATGCCTAGGACTACTTGTATAGGCTGTACAAACTGCTTGCTAAAAACTTAATGTGATCGCTCATGCGTGACTAAGGGGCCAGGGCCACAATCCAGGCNAAATATCAAGTGCCTAGGACTACTGGTATAGGCTGTACAAACTGCTTGCAAAAAACTTCATGTGATCGTTCATGCATGACTAAGGGGCCAGGTCCATAATCTAAGTAGGGATTTGGGTTGTACCCATGATAATGCAACTGCACATCAAATACTATGGACCTACATTTAACATAAGCTTGTTATTTCACAATAGTTTGCAACTGTTGACGCCGCCGAGGCTGCTGGAAAGATTATCCCCAAGTCTCGCTTCCGCGACTTATTCGTCGCGGGCAAGACAAAAAAATTTGGCAGGGGTTCCCCTTATAATTTAAATAATACATATTTCTGAAATCAATACATGTTTGAAAAGAAAACAGCTATCACAGAAAGTTATGTGTTGTTGTTAAAATAATAAGTCTTTGGAGAGTTTCAGGAAATTTACAAAAATAAGAATCTTTCGTTCTAAATTTTTTTTCACTCTATCATTCTGTGAGGCTTTGACAACTTTGCAAAAGAAACAGTGACTTCTCTTTACATTTTATTTTTTAGCTTAAGACACCCCTTAAAAGTGTTTTGATGTACACATCAAAGCTAATTTTATGCATTGTACATGTTCTAGTAATAAAAGGAACATTTCTATTTAAACATTAAACCTGTTGCTATTTTTGTTATTAAATAATACCACACATGAAATTTTATGCTTGATATCCTGCTTTTAATTTCAAACATATTAAATGTTTATTACCCAAAAAGTTGCAGTCCGATATTGCTCAAATAAATCATATGATCTAGTGCATATGGTGACTAAAAATCCTGGAAAATTTGAAGGAAATCCGAGTAGTGGTTTCTGAGGAGTTGCGTCCACAAAATCTGTCATTGTATAACATTATTAAATTTTTAAAGTCCAATAACCCCTACAATATTTGACAAACCAAAATGGCGATGCAACATGGTCTAAGTACTAATGGCGACTAACAATCCTGTAAAATTAGAATGAATTTGAACTAGCAGTTTCTGAAGAGTTGCGTCCACAAGATTTGCAATTGTATAAAAATGTGGAAAAAACAAAGTCCCATAACTCCTACAAAATTTGACGAATCAAAACGGCGATGCAATATGATCTAGTACTAATGATGACTAACAATTCTGTCAATTTGAAATAATTCCAATCAGCATTTCTGGGGAGGAGTTGCATCCACAAAATTGTGACATACAGACGGACAGACCCATGGGCACAGACCATTACTAGGTCCCACCGTCGCGGTGTGGCAGGGGACAAAAAATATCAAGTAACCTACCATTAACTATGGCATTGAATAATATACTTAATTAGAGAGGCAACTGGGGTCTCCATTTTTAAATATTGGAATAATAAATGATTTATTCCATTCTTGAGGATATAATTAAACTAGAGGTACTGTGGCCTGGAGGGCCACAAAATGATACCCCCCACTCCCCTTGTAGAAGATCCCCAATATAATTTGTCACTAAAAGTTATAATTGCACAATTCCCGGTAAACAGGAAGTAGAAAGTCGGCAATCCTAAAATTACTACTTGCAGTATAAGACATCATTCTAAACTTCCATACAAAATTTCAAGTTGCAGTGATAAGTAGTTACTGAGAAAAACTGTTACGAAAATTTTCTATGATTTACAAAAGATCTCGAAAATTAACTTAGTCGGTAAACAGGAAGTAGATGTCCAGCAATCCTGTAATCGTTACTTGCGGTATAGGACATCATTATAAACTTGCATACAAAATTTCAAGTTGCATAGATGAGTAGTTACTGAGAAAACTGTTACGAAAATTTTCTACGATTGACAAAAGATCTTGAAAATTAACTAAGTCGGTAAACAGGAAGTAGATGTCCGGCAATCCTGTAATCACTACTTGCGGTATAATAGGACATCATTACAAACTTGTATTCAAAATTTTCAAGTTGCAGTGATGAGTATTTACTGAGAAAACTGTTATGAAAATTTTCTACGATTGACAAAAGATCTCGAAAATTAACTTAGTCGGTAAACAGGAAGTAGATGTCCGGCAATCCTGTTATCGCTACTTGCGGTATAGGACATCATTATAAACTTGCATACAAAATTTCAAGTTGCAGTGATGAGTAGTTACTGAGAAAAGTGTTACGAAAAATTGTTTGCTATCACAGACAGACAGACGGACAGAGTGATTCCTATATACCCCCCCTGAACTTTGTTTGTGGGGGGTATATATACCCCCTGAACTTCGTTCGTGGGGGATATATATACTCCCCTGAACTTCGTTTGTGGGGGGTATAATTAAAAAGATTTGGCTGATCGGATAGCATAATGGTACTACTATATATAAATTATTACATGGCATTTTCCATATCACAACCTTCATTATATCTGCCTGAGAGCCGTCAGGCTCGAGGGATGATATATGACTGAGGGCTGATGAAGGACGTGATATGAAAAATGCCATGTAATGAAGTTTTTATTATATACTTCAACTATAAACTAGAAAAAAAGTGTCTGTAAGCCACAGATGCCCTGCCAATAAATTTATCTCAAAACATGAACTCATTATTTGACCGAAGTCATTCATGCATAAAATGTAGGTCATCAACACCCAATTGTTAGTGAAACGGGTAGTTCTTGAATAGATGAATGTTTCAATGAAATATCATGATGCTACAATACAACATGTACAAAGTCGTTGAAAAACAGACTTAACGCAAAACTTTAAAAAAAGTCACTGAAGCATAAAATGTAGGTCAAAGGCACCTAATTGTCACTGATTTGGGTAGTACTCACCAAGGCAATTATTATTTTGATAAAACATCGTTGTCCTATAATGAGTAGGTGTTGAGAAATGGACTTTAATGCAAAATTAAACCAAAGTCGCTGAAGTGTAAAATGAGGGTCAAAGGCACCTAATTGTCAATGATTTGGGTAGTACTCATCAAGGCAATTATTTTGATTAAACATCATTGTCCTATAATGCGCAGTTGTTGAGAAATGGACTTTAACACAAAACTTAACCAAAGTCACTGAAGCGTAAAATGTAGGTCAAAGAGTCAAACTGCCAAGTGAACTATGATCTACCTACTCACCCACTATTAATGTTCTATACCTTACAGTTTCCTAGAAATGTACCTTAACGCAAAATTTTACAGGACGTGCCGACGGAAGGACGGACGAAGGGTAACACTATATGCCCATTCCACATTCGTGGGCAGGGCATAAAAAATAACTGATGTGATATTTCCTGACAACTTAAGCATGTTTTTTCCAGCAAGAAAACTTAATAAAAAGGTATATTCTTAATTAAACGGGAAGACAGGATGAATGGGTTTAACTTCAGCTTATTTGGTTCAATCTGTGATGTCATAAATGGATTTATACTGTGACGTCAAAATATTTCACGGAAATGTCCCAACTCGCATGTGATAAAGCCTCGAGTAGTGACGAAGAAGCATGTGATAAATTCCGGAAGTAAGCGTGATAAAGCTTTATCAGCCAGCTAACTGTCAAATCACAGCTTTTAAACCTGTCCTTGCAGTGATTTTGATTATAAAAAAAACACAATTTATCTTAGGGGGAAAATTAGCTTTTCTTTAGTCCAAGTGATAAGTTTAATTATCTCATAACAAATTATCTGGGCCACTACTTTTTCCATTTTTTATTTTTTTTTTAATTGATTACTCTCTGATATTGTGATTGGATTGTCTGTATCTTTTGTAAAACTTTTTCTTCTTTTAGAAGATCTACATTTATTTGATTTTCAAACATTTTTTCTTATATTTTAGGGTCACCTTGACTTTTAAAATGTTGGGCAAATTTATTTAAATCTATGTTGAAATCATTAGTATCATGATCATTTTTGAGGTGGCAGATGGGTTTATTTCGTTCTCCATGATCGGGGATTTCAATTCCCCGTGATTCATTTCCCATTTCATTAATAATTGTCGTGAATCGTTATTAGAACATTGTTTGATCCGTGATTGACAGTATGAATTTCCCGTGAACGTGATTGGTCCGAATAATTTTTTCTTGATTCGCGAAGAGACCCCCCATCAGGCCCCTAATTTTTGTTTAATGTTTTTAAGAATATCCCAAACTTCTTTACTTTCATTTGGGGAAAGGTTATTCATTTTTTGCAATAAGTGAAGAAATTTATTCTTATATTATGATAACTTTATTTTTTACTGTAAAAGTTGACAGTACTCCTAAGAGCAAAAAACTGGGAGTGTGTCCAAGGCGATTTTCTTTTTCTCTTATTATGTTTGAAATAACATTTTTCATGCATTTTGTTGAAAGATTGGTATAAATATTTGAAATTTGTTCGTTTGCAGTATTGACATCATCTACATTATTTTCAAAATTGGAATTTTTAAAGTTTGAAATTGCTTCAAATATGTAGTTTTCTGTCAATTCGTTTTCAAGAATAAGTTTTGATTTTTTGTCCACTTTAATTGAAATTCAAATTTTGTATAATTGTTAGTGTTTTTTTTTAATTCTACTATTTCACTTTAAGTGTGTTATTCTGAATAAGGGGTTGGACTTTCTACCTGAAAATAGTTTACTGAGGAAAGTAGACCCTCACTTGCAACTCCATAATTTACAATGCTGCAACCTCTCTGCTTAAAATGTGTAATATTGCCTAAAACATCCCCTATGAATGGCTGAACAAACACCTATCAACATAATTCTGCCTTTGTATTTCAAGTAATCAAACTTTCATGTAAGTACAGTGATAATGTTTTATATACTAAAGATCTGACATTGTTTTCAAGTGGCAAAATGTTATGATAATTCTTTATATACTAAAGAACTGACATTGTTTTCAAGTGGCAAAATGTAATGATCATTCTGTATATACGAAAGATCTAACATTGTTTTCAAGTGGCAAAATGTAATGATCATTCTTTATATACTAAAGATCTGACATTGTTTTCAAGTGGCAAAATGTATAATGATCATTCTTTATATACTAAAGATCTGGCAAAATGTAATGATCATTCTTTATATACTAAAGATCTGACATTGTTTTCAAGTGGCAAAATGTAATGATCATTCTTTATATACTAAAGATCTGACATTGTTTCCAAGTGGCAAAATGTTATGATAATTCTTTATATACTAAAGATCTGACATTGTTTTCAAGTGGCAAACTGTAATGATCATTCTGTATATACAAAAGATCTGACATTGTTTTCAAGTGGCAAAATGTAATGATCATTCTTTATATACTAAAGATCTGAAATTGTTTTCAAGTGCAGGCAAACTGTTGAAGTTAATTGTATTTCATTTTCTGCAGTCAAAAAATGAAAGACATTTATCTCCAAATCTTGTACTGCCAGTATATCAGAAAACAAGCTTGAACATTTACAGTGAAACGTGTCTAAACCGAACTCTGACTAAACCGAAAACCTGTCTAAACCAAACACAAATTGAAAAACCTTTCTATCAATTTCTTTTTATTTTGAACCTGTGTAAACCGAACACCTGTCTAAACCGTACAAAATCTTCAGTCCCAAAGGGGTTCGGTTTAGACAGGTTTCACTGTATATATTATTTTAGCAAGTAAGTTCTTGTTAATTTGTGTAAAGAAGCACTAACACATTCAAGGGCTAAAGGTATTTCCTCATCGTCAACCTGTGCAATTCTTGTAAGGACCACCTCTGTTTAAACATAGAAACAGCCACAGACTGCTAAGCTCACCTCATTGACACAATGTCACATGTTGCACATGTCAGTAAACAGAAATGGACTATAATCATTCTTTTTAACAGATTCAGTCAAGCATAAAATGTAGGTCACACATGCATTGTTGTTCTCATCCCAAAATGAATCATACATACCAATATGGTTGATGTGGGACATGTCAATTGTTTGAATGGACTTTAACCATTCTGCCTAACCAAGTTGCTCATGCGTAAAATGTAGGTCACAGACAGCATCCGAAGCATGCATTGTTGTCATCCCAAAATGCATTATACATACCAATATGGTTTATGTGCGACATGTCAGTAAGCAGGGGTGGACTTTAACCATTCTACCTAACCAAGTTGCTTATGCATAAAATGTAGGTCAAAGACAGCATCGGTAGCATGCATTTTGTTGTCATCCCAAAATGCATCAGGCATACCAATATGGTTGATGTGGGACTTGTCAGTAAGCAGGAATGGACATTAACTATTCTTCCTAACCAGACGCCGACGCAGACCCTAGGGGTATCACATAAGCCCCTTTAACTTCGTGAGGTGAGCTAAAAATCTCCATTCTAATTTATTGTTTGAATTCTATAAATTTATATCATTAGAAAAAAACTAAATTACCTGTAAAAGTGCAAAAATGAGAAATCTCAGACACTCAAGGAAAGTTTTCAACGTTTCTCTGACAAGGTTTGCAAAGTCAAGGAAACATTGAAATCTTGCCAAGTATATCTGATTTCTAAATCCTAAATTTTAAATAAGTCTAATGATTTTTTTCTTCTTTATGACCATAAATGGGCCAAATATACATAAACTGTGGACACAGGATATGTCTTGCCCGCCCCTGCATCGATTCGCCTCAGTTTGCACATTGATCTACTGCAGCAGCAATAAAAATAAAATAAAATTCTTTAACTGTGTTTACAATTTCCTTGGAAAAAATGATGTGATCACTCATGCATGACTAAGGGGTCAGGGCCACCATCTGGGCATGGAATTGGTATGTATTACCAAAGACACAACTGCATGTCAAATATCAAGTGCCTAGGACTACTGGCATAGGCTGTACAAACTGCTTGCTAAAAACTTAATGTGATCGTTCATGCGTGACTAAGGGGCCAGGGCCACCATCTGGGCATGGAAACGGTATGTACTTCCCATGACACAACTGCATATCAAATATCAAGTGCCTAGGACTACTGGTATAGGCTGTACAAACTGCTTGCTAAAAACTTAATGTGATTGTTCATGCATGACTAAGGGGCCAGGGTCACCATCCGGGCATGGAATCAATATGTACTCCCAAAGACGCAACTGCATGTCAAATATCAAGTGCCAAATCTACTGGTATAGGCTGTACAAACTGCTTGCTAAAAACTTAATGTGATCATTCATGCGTTACTTAAGGGCCAGGGCCAAAATCCAGGCTTGGAATCGGTATGTACTCCCCAAGACGCAACTGCATGTCAAATATCAAGTGCCTAGGACAACTGGTATAGGCTGTACAAACTGCTTGCTAAAAACTTAATGTGATCGTTCATGCCTGACTAAGGGACCAGGGCCATAATCCAAGTAGCGATTTGAGCTGTACCCATAATAATGCAACTGCACATCAAATACTATGGATCTACAACTAAGATAATTAAGCTTGTTAATTCACAATAGTTTGCAATTGTTGATGCCGCCGCCACCGGAAACGCTATCCCCAAGTCTCGCTTCCGTGTTTTTGTCGCGGGCGAGACAAAAAATATGTTGGAAACACCACTAAAATTAACTGCAATGGTACCAACAATACGTGTTACTAGAACCACAATTTTTTTTATTTGGCTTTAAGTAGGCCATAATAAAAAATATCCTAAGTTCTCATCCCGCCCTGATTTTTTTCAACCCCCTCACAGAAATTTATTCTGATCTGTGACCAATTTGGGTACATTTCTTTTAAAATGACAGCATTTTTCACAAAATTTGATAAAAAATACAAAGAAAAAAAGCCCTGTCCGCCTTAAATTTTGAGAAAAAATGGATGAGAATCTAGGAATTATTTTATCAAGGCCTTACTATTATGCTACTATCTCTACAAAACATAAACACACATAAACTTACATTGTGATTTGCGACAAAATCTGAAATACAAGAAGAAAAAGCTGCGTTAGAATATTACAAGGTCATTAAATACATACATTCAATGGTAATTCTTTCGTGTAATTCAAAGAAATGGTTTTTGTTGCCATTTGATCTATAATCAATGTAATTACGAATTTGTATATAGCAGGCAGTGATCATGCATACCCTTATATCAGCACAGATTAGATTCCTTTTTTTCACATATAAAGCTGCTAATGCCATCTTTCTCGTTGTTTGCATGCCAAATGATGTAATTTTTGCCATTTCTATCATATGCTTGGAGAATAGTCAACTGCAATGTTTTAGGTCCATAAATTGTTCGCTTCAGTGTTTGCCGATATTTTTTCCAACACAATTATTTTGAAAATGCCAGTATTTTCTTTGTCTTTTGAGACATTTTTCTATTTTTGATGATGCAGATCCACTCATGTTCACAAAAAACTCAACAACTGTGTTGTTCCAGTCTTGTTTTGTTTTGTAAGAGTAAGTTTTTTTTAAATTTTTTTTCATTTCATTTTGAAGTGAATTTCACATATATACAGACTGCTATTTTTTTCTATAAATATCACCTTTATTTACGTACATGTACATTTTTCACACCAATGGTGATAAATTTTAAGCAGAAAATGCTTAGCCTAGTTGACCCACCTATTCTTTCACCATTCAAGTTTACTTTGTGTTTTCTCATATTTGCAGATTTGTGTTTTGCAAATGTTCAGATAAGTATCCTTTACTTTCTTGTTTGGTTACAACTTTAAATTTCTAATTTACCCAGAGATCCTCATCACCATGGTTATCCTTCTACAATGACTAATCTCTACCTTATATACCAGTACTCAAGCCATCTTGAAGTCAGATTCCTCTGCTCCTCTGCTGCCAGCATCAAATTATTTAATCTGCAGACCTTCATGATTTCTTTGCTTACTTCCCAGCATACAATGTTTACCCGATTGTTATTTTACAATTCAACTTTTTTCCCCATGGGTCAAATTTACATTAGGGGACGACCATTTGATTCTGAGGGGGGGGGCCTGGAAAATTTTGTCGAGCCAGATTATTTATTTTCAAAAATTTGCGGGCCAGAATATTTATTTTTCGCCGCTTTGCGGCGATAATTTCTATTTTCAATAACATAATCCTATCGTACCAATAAATCTAAGGTCAGATTATTTATTTTCTTGGATGTGCAGGTCAGATTAATTATATCCAACTTTTTCAGGGACAGAATATTTATTTACAAAATCTGCCAGGCCCCCCTCAGAATCAAATGGTCGTCCCCTTACTGTTTTAAAGGACAATACAAGCCCAAAATTGATATTTTTTATCAGACTGATGAACATCTTCAGAAAACCACGATCAGCCGTGCTTTCGCTTTGCTACCATGGTCGGTAATTGGTAGCAAGACGAGAGCAAGGCCCATTGTGGGTTTCCGACGATGACTGGGGAATGAATATTGACAAATTGGATAGTTTATCTACTTTGTAAAAATTACACAAATCTCAAGAATTATTGCAGAACACCCAGGCTGTTCTGTGATACCCAAAGTTGACATGATGCTATATCTTGCTTGGCTTGAAGAATTGGAACTTTTAGTGAACCCTCGACCTGTGACCTGGAAATTACAAGTTTTAACATCCAACATGTATGTAATGTGCATGAAATGTTCTTTGTTATGCACTATGGTCTGCAGCTATTTTTACACCATCAAAACAATGTGAGGCTTACTCAGGGGAAATAACTCTGTAATACAGTTTCAGTTCAAATGTAAAATGTTTTGAGGAATGTGCAACAAAAAAAAATTATTTTCTATGTCTTCAAAATCTGGTTCCTGCCTATGTTGACCAATGATTTTCTTTATCTCCCAATTTACATCAATATTCACGAAACAACAAAAAAAGACATGACTCTACTTTAGCATCCTTTTTTTTTCGTCACGTTTTGATCCGAGCGTTTTAGTGCGTTCACGATTCCGTCTCGAAACGCGATATGACATTAAACAGGCGAAACTCCGCTCGCTTTATTGTAGCACCTTTCTCAACAATGCAGCGTAAATAGTCGAGTTGGACGAAAACAAAAAATGACAAATTGTTTTTGGCAACCCATCTGGGTTTGCACTAAATCAAAACTTATTGGCAAATGGAAACTAAATAAAGGACACGTTTGTAAATGGACGGAAAATTCAACAAAAAATATTTAAAAAAAAACAGATGAAAAAAAACATGTCTGTCTTATTGTACTTACTTTAATCTTTTGCGCAGAGTAACGCGCAGCTCACACCCACGTGTTCAGAGATAGGGGTACAATACGGGGAAGGTGAATTAAACTATGGGACCTAATATAAGTAATACTATTGTTGCACATCTTAAATTGGGTCCTGATGGAGTTTTTGAAGTACACACTGTTATTGTGTTTTTTATGTCAAGGTGTGTGGTAGAGAAATATAAAAAAAATTTATAAAAATCTCGTCTTGTCTTACTACAAACAGACCATTATTGGTTTTCATAGGTGTAATGATGATAAAAGAACACGCATTAACACACCGGTGTAAATCTAAACCACGTGGGATATGGAATGGCAACCCCTTTCTTACGAAAATTCGGACAATGTCCTTATTTGTCCGCACATTTGTACGTCCGTCCAAAGGGCACCAAAGTGTTGAGTATAATAGCCAATGTACGTGGAAGAGGCCTGCCAATTTCTAGTTAAATCAAGTTTGACTTTTCAGTTTGAAAATTTTCAAAAATTGGCCGATAAACTGAGCTCGAAAATATTCATAACACCACTGGATAACACAATGCAAATGGACGACATGGCGTTTGATTATTAAATGCCAGTCTCGACAATGAAGTGATCGAAGTATACTAAAGAATGAAAGGGGTATTGCTATGTCTTTTAAAAAGGCGATTAAGGCATGAGCTACAAAATCTGCCATAATACTGTATTTTCCCGGAAACTTTAAAAGGTTGGATATCATGAAGAAACATGAGAAAGGTAGCTTCATCTCTGGCAATGCCTAGACTATGGCTATGTTTTGATCGTAACGACGGTTTATTTTTGTATTTAAGATCTAAACATATTAAAAAGAACATGTGCAACTCAAACAGAACTCTGTATGCTCTCTATTTTTCTTAGATATGGTGTACTTGTACATGAGATGATATCTCATGTGTACACCTTGTTCAATTACTATTACCGTATCTAAATTTATGTAAATTTTAAAACCTAAGGTTTAACTCCCTCCATCGTAGTTTTGTCCTTAGCTATATTTGATATTACTGATTTTCGGATTTCATTTCGTTTTATGCATTTTGAACATTTTAATTAAATTATAAGAATAGCGAGGAATAAAAAAGGTATTGCCTGTTGAACATAGTTGGTAACGTTATTGGAAAATTTACGGCTTTCAGCTCAACGAAAAAATCCATCAGGTCAAGCATTTTCACCATTAAAATATCTTTTTTTTTAATTTTAATTGTTTTTTATTCTATATATATTATTATCTTTAACATATCCAAGTTGGAAATAAATCTATCAAGGAAAATCTAGGACATACTAAAGACTATGAGGAGTACATAAAACAACGGAATACGGTTAATGAAACTTGTAAGGCTGCAAAACGGGACTATGAGAGGAGCTTGGTTAAATCATTTAAAGAGAAGCCGAAGAAATTCTATGGCTATGTCAGAGACAAACAAAAGGTTAAAACAGGAGTAACTCAGCGTGAAAAAGAAGACGGTAGATTAACTGATAATGATAAAGTGGCTGCAAACATCTTAAATGATCTCTTCAAATTTGTCTTTGTACATGAAAATGATGGTGAACTGCCAGACTTTGCGGAACGTATTGATAGTGAGCTAGTTATGACAGAGGATATCATGAAAAAATTATCCAGCCTGAAACCAGATAAATCAGCAGGCCCAGATAAAGTTCATCCAAAACTATTGAAGGAATGTGCGAAAGGACTGGCCAAACCCATGTATATTATCTTTAGAACACACTAGATGATGGAACATTACCGTATGAATGAAAACAGGCGGAGATCTCTCAAATTTTCAAGAAAGGCAAACGGGCAAGTGCAGGAAATTACAGACCTGTAGCACTCACATGTATTATGTGCAAAGTTATGGAGTTATGGAGATAAATTAGTAAAAAATTTCGACACCAATGAACTATTTACTGAACATCAACACTGATTTATGTCAGGGAGGAGTTGTTTAACAAATTTACTAGGCAATTTTGAAAATTGGACTGAGGCTAGATAAAGGATATACTGTCGATGCTATTTTCTGGACTATCAAAAGGCTTTTGACACTGTACCCTACCAAAGACTTTTCCGTAAACTAAACTCATATGGAATACAGGGCTGTATATCAAAATGGATTGCCCGGAAAGCTTTCTTAAATGATTTCTTCAAATCTGTCTTTGTACATGAAATTGATGGTGAACTGCAAAACTTTGCGGAACGTATTGATAGTGAGCTAGTTATGACTGACTTTGAATTTACACCAGAGGATATCAAGAACAAATTATCCAGCCTGAAACCAGATAAATCAGCAGGCCCAGATAAAGTTCATCCAAAACTATTGAAGGAATGTGCGAAAGGACTGGCCAAAACCCATGTATATTATCTTTAGAACACACTAGATGATGGAACATTACCGTATGAATGAAAACAGGCGGAGATCTCTCAACTTTTCAAGAAAGGCAAAAGGGCAAGTGTAGGAAATTACAGACCTGTAGCACTCACATGTATTATGGATGGAGATAAATTAGTAAAACATGTCGACACCAATGAACTATTTACTGAACTTCAACACTGATTAAGCAGCGACTACAAACGGGCCAGGATCCCAGGCTAACATCAGGGTATCCCAAGACACAAGAGGACATGCCCCAGGTGCTCCAGTTGCTCCAGTAACGAAGTCGAGGATGAAATACATTTCCTCTTCCATTGTGATGCACATAATGACAAAAGACATAAATTACTATCTTCTATAGAGGAGAATTGCACTAATTTTAAGAATTTAGATTCAAAAAACAAATTTATATGGTTAATGAACGTTGAATACAAAGAAATTTTAACGGAATTGTGCATATTCATTAAAAGTAATGAAAAATTCATGATTTTAATGTTTAATTTATTTCGTTAAAAATGCAAATCTTTTTTTTCCTCACATTATATTTTTGGAGCAATGGACATGTTCTACTGGAGGTGGCACGTTTTCTGGTTTACATAAACCAGAGTTATTGCCAATGAAATAAAGTTCATACAAATATATGAGAATTCCATATTGTGAAAATTAATTTAAATTTCAAGATATCACACCCATATTTTTGCATCTGACCATTTTGATGGAAATGTATTTCCATCACTTTAATTTCGATATAAGTTAGTTTATTTATCATTTTAATCTTAATCGAATTTGATTCAAACCATATGCACATATAGTATGTGCTAGGAAAATGACATACATAATATTGAGTTATCCAAGAAGCACCGGCCCTTGGTGACTCTTGCATCTAACCAACTGCCTTGTACAGCACTTGTTTTTTTGCACTAGTCACGAGGTGGATTCCTCTTATTTTAGATTGTCATTCCCGTGTTAAATTTAATTTGTAGCCAATGCAATTCAAGGTTAAAGGAGATTGACTGGTTTACATAATGATAATAGATTCCTATATGCATCTGCCCTTGGTGACTTTTGCGTCTGATCAACTACTATAAACAGTATTTGATTTCTTGCACTAGTAACGAGGTGGATTGTTTCACTATGTCACCTCTCTATCATCCTCTTTTTTATTTTATTTATTATATATTCCTTATATGTATATGATATGTATATGCATGGATCTATATTTTCACTTGGAATCTCTAGACTTTGTGCCACCTCTAGTACATAATCGGCAACATTCACTTGTGATAAACCAGAGACATTTAGTAACATGTGTTTAATCGTCTCTGGATACATATTGTTTATTGTATATGACTGTTTTCTTCTTTTTTTTGTATATATATATTATGTAATAAAATGTAATACTTGTAATGACTTTGCCCTGCATGGACCCTTGATTGGAATAAACATATTTATTAAGTCTCCCTGGGAGACTCATTGTTTTTGTTGCGTTTCTTATTATGTCACCCCAGACGAAGTCGGGGAGACATATTGTTATTGTTCCGTTTCTTTGTTATTAAGTCTCCAAAACGAAGTTGGGAGACTTATTGTTTTTGTTACGTTTCTTATTAAGTCTCCCAAACGAAGTTGGGAGACTTATTGTTTTTGTTGCGTTTCTTATTATGTCGCCCCAGACGTAGTCGGGACGACATATTGTTCTTTGTCCGTTTCTCTATTATTCATTATTATTATTATTTATTATTATTAAGTCTCCCAAACGAAGTTTGGGGAGACTTATTGTTTTTACTCAATTCTTATTTTTATTTTTCTTGTTCTTCTTGTCTTTCCGCCTCAAAATTTGTCCGACCATTTTCTCGGAAACTAATAGTCCGATCTTCACCAAACTTCACAGGAAGATGGATCCCTATCCCGAAAGGTGCAAACAGGTCTTGAAATTTTCAAAATGGCACCGGGTTCCATGGAAACGGCAAAAAAGGCGGGAAAATGAAAGTGCTCAGAATTGGATGAAACTTTACAGGAAGGTTGCCTAGGACATGGGGAAATGGTTTCTGGTCTCCAAGACTTCAACTTGGCACCGGTTGCCATGAAAATTGCAAAAAAGGAGGGAAAATGAAAGTGCTGGGAATTGGATGAAACTTTACAGAAAGGTTCCTTTGACTATGGGAAATAGGCTTCCAGTCTCCAAGACTACAATTTGGCACCGGTTGTCATGGAAATTGCAAAAAAGGCGGGAAAATGAAAGTGCTGGGAATTGGATGAAACTTTACAGAAAGGTTGCTTAGGACATGGGAAATAGGGTTCCGGTCTCCAAGACTTCAAAATGGCACCAGTTGCCATGGAAACAGAAAAAAGGTGGGAAAATTGAAAGTGCTCAGAATTGAATGAAACTCAACAGACAGGTTGGCTATGATGTGTGGAAGTGATTTTTAGCCTGGATTTCCAATTTGGGGGTTCGTTTGGAAGACTTTGTATCAGCATCCTGATACAGTTATAAATTTTTATGTCGCCCCAGACGTAGTCGGGACGACATATTGTTCTTTGTGCGTTTCTCTATTATTCATTATTATTATTATTATTGTTTCTTTCTTCCATCTCTTTTTGTCCACGCCAGTTCTCAATGATGCCTGGACAGAACTCATTCATATTTGGTACAAA
>MJUU01021097.1:14592-27569 GCA_002080025.1 Modiolus philippinarum | reverse complement strand
AAGGGAGTACGATCATAAAATCGCGCATAGGATGGAAGTCTTCTGCTCCCCCAAATGCATCAACCCCCATAGCGTTCGTTCCAACGCCTCTCAACGCCCCATAGCGTTCGTTCCATCGCCTCTCAACGCCCCATAGCGTTCGTTCCAACGCCCTATAGCGTTCGTTCCATCGCCTGTCAACGCCCTATAGCGTTCGTTCCAACGCCTCTCAACGCCCTATAGCGTTCGTTCCAACGCCTCTCAACGCCCTATAGCGTTCGTTCCAACGCCTCATAGCGTTCGTTCCATCACCTAGGGGCGTTTGCGATGCTATAAATAAAATGACGTTCATCAAGATCACCGATCCTAAGCAGCGTGAGGCGCTTGCTAGGGACCTGCAGGAGACCAAGCGTAATATTCAGGCTAATGATATGCAGCATCGCCTGGATAAGATCGGACTCAGTCGCGATCTTTCCAAGATCTTCAAGCCCGTCGTCGAGACGCAAAAGGAGACCGCTTCCCAGATCACCAAAAAGATCGATGATCTCACCCTACCCACCCCCGTGCCTGCCCTTCCTCCTGCCGCTGCCGAAGGCGATGACGACCCACTACCCATCGGGCAAGCATTTACTACCAATCTCGGTCTGCGAGCCACCCATTACCTTCAGCTCAGTATGACTCCCAAAGCCGATCATACCTTTGGATTGCGAATGGAAGACGGCGCCATCATGATCGGGAGACTCCCCGTCACTTTCGACGGTGACGATATCATCGTCGACAACGAGCGCTATAGGGGTACCCCCGGTCTATGGGAGCTCATGTTCATGAAGCATCCCGAGGTGGACGACCTGAATACCTATGGTGATATCCTACGAGCATCGAATGCCATGTATCAAGGCAATTCTGCAGTCTCGCAGACCGCCAAGGCTAGCAAAAGCAAGAAGTGAAAGGAGATCGTCTCGTACCTCTATCAGCAAGATAAGTATGGGAGTGGGGTCCGGACCGTCTTTCTTCCCAAATGCTTCCACCAGTTGCTGGATCGCCTCGATCTTTGCGCCGCCGCCTATAAGGCTGGGAATAATGGGGTGCGCAACGAAATCGTGGCCATCCTCGACGCCATGAGGAAAGCCAAGCATATCAGCAGGGAGGAGTACGAGACGCTGCATCGAAAGATCCTCTAAATAAATGCCTTTAGTAGTGAATCACGGATATCGGCGGAGATATGTAGTCGGTGGG
Source organism: Modiolus philippinarum (assembly GCA_002080025.1). Classification (NCBI taxonomy): domain Eukaryota; kingdom Metazoa; phylum Mollusca; class Bivalvia; order Mytilida; family Modiolidae; genus Modiolus; species Modiolus philippinarum. The sequence continues at coordinate 26,354 of MJUU01021097.1, read as the reverse complement.
CGAGGATTATTCGATACCATCGCTAGTCTGGCCGGACGAGAATTCACCTCTTCTGCTGCGAAGACGTTGGGAAGCAAGGCCATGAGCGCCGCTCCCAATGCAGCCATCAAGGGATTGGAGAAAGGAGAGACGAAGGCCGTAGACCACGTCGTTCATCGAGTGACCCGCGAGAAGCCCAGAGCACCACCTGCCGCCAAGACCAAGAGGACCCCTCAGCAGCAGGCCCACCTCAATAATCTCACCTCGGGTGGTGGTATCGCAACCATTCACGACTTCGTCCGGCGCTATGAATAAATATATATGATGGCTGATATGCTTACTATCACCGAAGGACTGACTTTCGACGAAAGCGTCCAGGAGTATGAACTCTTCGAATACCATCCCATCACCGGGACGCAGTTGAATAGATCCGGCACCGAGATCCGCCTCAGCATCGAGTCGCAGGATCTTTTCCTTCATCCCTCCGAGAGCTACCTCTTGCTGAAAAGATGATGGGTCGGACTATGCCGATGCCAACCTCATCTCCCTCATCAATAATATGATGATGTACCTCTTCAAATCCATCAGCTACAAGCTTTCCGGGGGAGACGATCGAGCATTTGAACGATCCGGGGGTCGCCACCACCATGATGGGCCTACTCACGTATCCAGACGATTTCTCCAAGTCCCAAGGCCTCAACCAGTTATGGGTCAACGATACCTCTGCAGAGGCCGCTGCAAAAAATCTGGGATTTGCCGCGCGCAAGGCCTACGTCATCGCCAAGCCCGCCAATAAGGGGACCTTCTCCTTCACCATCCCCTTGAAGCATATCTTCGGCTTTGCCCTAGACTACGATAAGCTGGTCTATGGATTCAAGCATGAGCTCACTCTCGTCCGCGCCTCGGATAATGACGCCATCTTCCGAGATGCTGCCAATATCAACGACCCCGGTAAGATCGTCCTCAGCAATCTCTCATGGTTCATTCCCTACGTAATGCCTTCCGACGAGCAAAAGCTTCGGCTCTATAAGACCATCGAGAGCAAGGTGAAGTTAGATATCGGATTCCGCATGAGGCAGTTCGATTCGATCGGCGTCCCCGAAAGTCGTGAATTCAACTGGCGCCTTTCCACCCGAAGCAGCCACGAAAGACCTTGATGGGTGATCGTCGCCTTCCAGACCGAAAAGAGTAACGATCAAGAAGCCAACCCCGCCATCTTCGACCATTGCCGCGTGAATGATATCTGGGTCACCTTGAATTCCCAGAGATATCCTGCCGTGGGTCATCGTGTCTCTTTCACGAATCAGAAGGTCTCCAGGCTGTATAAGGAGGCCGCCGATTTCAGCGGGAAATTCCTCAACATGGATCACCTGGTGAGCAATCTGGGCATCACCCCCGCCGACTTTACGGATCTCCATCCGCTCTTCGTATTCGACGTCTCCAAGCAGAGCGACCGCCTCAAGAACTCGACGATCGACGTCTATATCAAGGTCAGATTCGATCAGAACGTTGCCGCCAATACCCAAGCCTACGGTTTGGTCATCTCCGATCGCATCCTCCAATTCGAATCCGATGGCCAGAAGATGAGCGTCGTCTTCTAAAGCTGAGCTCTGCAGTAAATAAATGGACAAAATTCATATTCAACTACTGTTTGCCATCCGACCCGCCGAAGTCTTCGCCATCCTGGTGAAAGCCAAAACCTCCAGAAGCACTACGACGGTCTGGAAGATTGGAAGCAGAGACTGGTATCCGCTTTCTACGTCGCCACCTGTAAATAAATGAACGATTCACTTTTGCGGAAAATCGCCACCAATACCGAACCCAAGCATGGGTTCTCCTTCATCGTCTCTAGGGACGATAGTCAGATTTTGACCCGCTTCAACCCACCCCTCCGATTGCGTGAGGAGAAATCTTACGAGATGGCCCTCGTGAATCTGGAGACGTACTACTCCATCCCCAATATCCATGCTGGAAATAATTCCTTCTGCTACTCTCCAGACGAAGGTGCCCACTGGTTTCCCATCGCCCCGAGCACCGGCTCCTATGGCATCAACGATATCAACGACGAGATCCAGCGGCAAATGCGACTCAGCAAACACAAGGCTAAGATCCTTCTCGATGCCAATCGCGCGACTCTGAGAGCAACGCTCACCCTCGCCAGAAGCTACAAAGTGGATTTCGATGAGCCCAATAGCCTGAATACGGTGCTTGGATTCGATCCCCGAACGTATACCTACGACCGACGCACGAATGTATACGTAGAGGGTGAGCGTATCGTCGATATCATCAGCATCAATAGCATCCTCGTGAATAGTGATATCATCCAAGGCAGCTACGTGAACGGCACCCAGCAGTCCACCATCTATAGTTTCTTTCCCGGGGTCGATCCAGGCATGAAGATCATCCAGACCCCTAAGCATCTGATCTACTTACCCGTGACCCTGAAGACCATCAATCAGATGCAAACCTATCTGACCGATCAAGACGGTCGCCCCATCGATCTGCGAGGGGAGCATCTCACCATCCGCTTTCATCTGCGTGAGGTATAAATAAATGGATTATCAAGAGTACGGTCTCAACTTGACGAAGGGTCAGCAAGAGAAGATCCAGCGTGCGGCAAAGAAGGGTTGCCCTGTGAGCGTCCGATTGCTGCATGCCAACCTATCTGGTGGGCAAAAGATGTTCCTCACTCAACGGCAGATCCAGCGCATCACCAAGCTCTTGCAGAGCGGTAAGGTTGGTATGGTCTTGGAGATGAGCTCGAAGCAGGTGAGGCATAACGTAAAGGAAGGTGGATTTCTCCCCATGCTTGCAGGTCTCGCCTCTGCTGCGCTACCTATGCTAGCCAAAACCGTGCTGCCTGCTTTGGGTGTGGGTGCCTTGAGCGGTTTGGGTAGTGCAGCCATCCAAAAAGCCGTGGGATCTGGATTATATCTCAAGAAGGGTGGAAAAGTATGCTGCGTGAAACCCCAGGGTCGTGGTCTGCATCTCGGCCCAGGTACTTTACCCAATACTTACGGTGATGGATTGTACTTGAAGAGTGGAAGTCGGCTCTACGATGGTAGTGGATTGATCCTTGGCCAAATAACCCCGTCAAGAGTATCCCCCTGCTAGGGCCCCTAGATAAATGGATGAAGTGGATGCCAGTCATACCGAATGCCTGGAAGAAGAGCTCATCTCAGATATCCGGAGACATGAGCATGCTTTGAAGATCTGTAACCAACTGGATAAGGTCGTCTCCTTTGCCCAGGGCGCGTGCTCCGTGGGCAGTCTATTGCTGACCAGTGGTCTGCTCTGACCGGTGTGGGTGCGGTGGCATCCATTCCCCTGGGTACCCTCGCCTGCCTATGTGCTACGGGAAATATGGTCCTGTCCTTGATCTCACGCCGAGTCGCCAAGAAAAAGAAGCATCGAGATACCATGCGATTAGCTAAAACCTATAGATCCCAGCTGGCAGGTGGTGCTCCTGCAGTCTGCCTGAACAATTATTACGATAAGAAGGATCAGCTTCGTCGACCTTCTGTCCCCATTAGTGAAGAATTGAATGCGCATGCGTCGTAGGGAGGGTTCTTCCAATCGCGCCTCGCTCCCCGCTCATTCCCGAACCCTCCAGATCAAAGTGCTAAGTGACCAAAAAAATTTCCCAATCCGTTTTGGATTGGGAAATTTTACGTCCTTACCCCTAGCCCTCTGGTATTTTTTTTTACTTCCTCACCAAATCGTAGGAGAGGTAGTGCTGATTGGTTGAATCCAGTGCTCCGGACGAAAGCTCCTTGCAAGGGATCCTTTTCTTTGTTGAGCGTGGAGCAGGCCCATGCTCTGGTGATTTCTCCTTCCCGATTTTTCAGAGTGAGGATTTTGCTTTTGCCAAATTTTCCGTCCACTTATACCACCTCCAAGATCTTATAGATCACTCCTGTGGGCAAGTCCTTCCATGTGAGGGCTTCCTGATTCTGGTCCTTCACCTTTTCCTGGAGGGCATCTTCGCTGATGAAGTCATCTCCCTGCTTGGATGTTTTGTAATATTTGGGTGGGTCGTCATATCTAAATTTTTGTAAATTTTGTTGAAAACTAAGGAGTATCTCCCTCATGCAAAGCTCTGTCCTTAGCTGATTTTTGGCTTTACATTTAGATCATATTGGTTAGTTGTTCTATATCAGTTTCTAAACATTTTTGGGTTGATGGTCTTCCAAACGTTTAGATTTTATCTGCACTGAAGAGACATTAATTGTCGAAATGCGCATATGCAGAAATTAAATTTACAGTCACTTCGGTATATAGTTATTTCGACCAAATCGAATCCACTGCCATCCCCTTTGTCATAATGCATGTCTTCCCATTCTTGTATTTACCCTATGCTCAATAGGGATGCCGTCCGTTTGCATTTTACCCTCGAGGTAGAGATTTTTATGCAGGATTCTGCATGAGTACGGCAGAATCCCCCTTTTCATACTACTGTTGTCCCTGTTGTCCCTTCCATAATTGCTTCTTTCTTCTCTTACTTATATTTTTTTCATTAACTTTGATTAACTTGTTCTTGTCCTGATATAGCTGAAATATTGCCCACTGGATGTTAAACTCTAACTAAATCAATCAATCAATTTATTTTAAATTGAACTATAAAGAAAAAGCTGGTCAAATTAACCACAGCAAATAAAAAGTTGAATTACAAAATCGACTGAATAGGCAAAATGTAGACTAACAACTTATACAGTTGTAGGCAACAGCTATATAATAATGCAGGAGGCGCGGATTGGCGGGCGAAAAGGGAGAATTCCAACTTAGAAGTGAAAGAAAAAATCGCAGAGCGGAGCGAGGCGCGAAAATTTTTGGGTATATCTTTGTAATAACACCCAACTGAACTGTTCAATAACAGCTAACAGTGAACTGAATACTCATTATAACAGCTAACACAGAACTACCCAATAACAGCTAACACAACATTATTTTTTGCAATAACAGCTAACAGAAAATCAATTTTACCCAATAACACAATAATAGTTAATACCCTTGCCCCCCGTCTTAAAATAGTTTAAGAGAAATTTAATGAATTCACAAAATTGGTATGTTGAATGAAATAAATTTACAAGAAAGTGGCCAAATTACTTTCCATTTCTTAGAATGGTATTCGTCATATATTTAGTGAAAAACATGTGAAAGTAGTCGTTAGACTGCACTCTACATGAAATGTTATCTAGCCAGTTTGCTTTGAGTTTATCATTTTGTTTAACATATATGTAGGTTAAAACTGCATAGTTTTTTTAGTAATCGAGTTTCGTCAAGAAATTCGGTTTTAACCCGAAAACTGTAACAATAACTCTCTGAAGATTAGAAATTTTGCTAAACTAAGGAGTATCTCACAACCACAAAGCCCTTTTCGCTGATATTTGATTTTTTTATGTGGCACCACATAATGTGACCCAAATAAGCTTTCATAATATGAAAGCTTATTTGGGTCACATTATGTGGTGCCATATAAAAAAAAATCCAACACAAATCGTGGCCACGAGAAACATATCGTTCCCACGAATTATCAAATCGTGGCCATGAGGTACAAATCGTTCCCACGATTTGACAAACCGTTGCCACGAATTAACAAATCGTTCCCACGAGTTATCGAATCGTTCCCACGAATTAACAAATCGTGGCCACAAGAAACAAATCGTTTCCACGATTTGACAAATCGTTGCCACGAATTAACAAATCGTTCCCACGATTATAACAATTCGTGGCCACGAGAAATAAATCGTGGCCACGGATTAACTGAAACAGTTAGTGGCCAGAGTTTAGTTCCGTTTGAACAATTTTTTAATTCGTGGCCACGGTTTGTCAAATCGTGGGAACGATTTGTTTCTCGTGGCCAAGATTTGTTATTTCGTGGGAACGATTTGATAATTCGTGGGAGCGATTTGATTCTCGTGGCCAGGATTTGTCAAATCATGGGGACGATTTGTTTATTTGTGGCCACGATTTGTCAATTCGTGGGAACGATTTGTACCTCGTGACCACGATTTGATAACTCGTGGGAACAATTTGCTTCTCGTGGCCACGATTTGTGTTGATTTATTTTGATGTGGCAACACATAATGTGGCCCAAATAAGCTTTCATAATATTATCATTATCTTTGCTCACCTTTGTTTTCATTTTATCTGTCCACTGTTTTAGGTTTGTGTGAAATGTGACGACTGAATACGATGAATCACACCTTTAGTAGCACATATCATAGAAGCTCAAGTCGTGCCTTTGAAAATGCAGTCAATTTGGCTCCACAATCAACAAGACGTACCACCGATGACACTATAGTAAATTCGAAGAATGCAAGAGAAAACATGGACGATTACTACAAGTCAAAGAAAAATGTTGATGAAGATAAAGGCTCAGCTCGAACATTTTTTCCTGTAACAGAGTACTGGCAGAAGGAAAAAGCAGAAAAGTTCCGGATAAAAGTAGTGAAGAATCATAAGTATGGGAATATAAAAACCTTCTATGATAGAACTGCTCCCAGACAAACCATTCCCGTGGAAGGAGATGGAAATTGTTTTTTTAGAGCGATAAGTATGTGTATTTCTGGTTCTGAAGATGAACATATAAGAGTTCGTGAGCTCATAACGAAACACGTAGAAGAAAATCCAGACATGTATCGAACTTTTTTACAAAGTCGAGGAGGAATGAATCAATATCTCACGAGTATGAGAAGACCAAGAGAGTGGGCAACTGATGTTGAAATATTAGCAGCTGCAACATTACTTAGGACTGTTATAGAGGTGTATTTTCCATGTAGAGTAAAGGGAAATATAGAGTTTAGATGGCAAACCTTTAAACCATTGACACACCAAGATATAACGTATCCAGTCATTTATTTATCAAACAAACACGACCATTTCGATCCCGTTCTTGATGTTTGTGCTGAATACGAAGAAACGTCCGACACAAAAGATAAAAACTTTACACAGTCATTCCGAAGATCGTCAAGTCCTTCTCGTGTAAATGCACAAAGTGCAAATAAATACAATCATGATAGCTTTAACAAACATGAGTCAAGTTTCAATCGAATACATGGAATATCATCACCAAATTATTCGTATGGTCGTAACAATGCACATCCAAACACACAGTTCTGATCTCATTTTGTAATGCACATTTAAATGAAAGTGGTTACAAGCTTAAGGACATGCACTTATATATATACTGGTTTTATTTCGAGTATTGTTTTATTGCATTCAACTGTACTATGCAAGTCTGAAAAAGATATAAGTATCATGATTTTTCAAAATCCGAAATCTGTGTAAATCAAACCAGGCTAATGCCTTAAAATTTATACTAATTAGAAACAAGAAACCATAATTAAATAAGTTTTACATATATCTAGGCAAATCTCCTTGTGGGTTTGTGTAAATGCTCTTTTAGAACTGATACTCTAAATGCTTTTATCAGCTTCGAAAAATCACTCTCAATATTATGCTATTTGCTGAAAAAAAATGATGGCTATTTCATAAAAAATAGTTACCACCATTTGAAATTTTAAGGGTCTCAAACTCGAAAAATTGCAAGTGGAAGACTCCTTTTATTCAACAAGTCAAATGGCCGGAAGACTTGCCCAAGGTGAGAGGCGAGAGCTTTATCTGTTGTATTGTTTTGTGTTTTTTCCGCTTGTTACTATTCTATATTCGAACGAAAATTAAATATGTTTAATGAAAATAACAATTTTTTTTCTATTCAAAAATTTTAAATTTCTCTAGACAAGGAATACTATCTAGCTTCTGATAATTCTGAATTTCGAAAACTCATAACTAAATTTAGAATAAGCGATCATTCTCTTGAAAATGAAAAGGGTCGTTATTATAGAACCCCAAGAGAACAGCTTCTGTGCAAAACATGCAACGCATTTGAAGATGAAAAACATTTTCTTTTGTTTTGTAATAGAAATAATACTTTAAGATAAATATTGTATAAAAATATTAAAGACAACGATCCAAATTTCTTTAACTTGACAGACGAACAAGAAATTAAAAACTTATTAAACCCAGCTTCCTCCCAACAAGTAAAAGATATAGGTTCGTTTTTAAAGCAGTCTATGAAACTGAGGTCAGGGGTTGATTAACTTGTTGATGTGTTGAAATGTTTGTTATACTTATTGTTTATTGTTTGTCACAAACATAACATGTTTCATGACAATAAAGAATTTGAATTATGAACAAAATCAGTTACTATTATACAGTAACACTTTCTTATAATTACTTATAATTTTACTGATATGTTTCAAAGAACATTGCGAATTTGTTGATCTGTTCATGGACCTTATCCTGTACTTTTCCAACAAGAGGGTCCAGTGTGTCACAGTCCTATAACCGACGGAACGAGGCGTTCCGGTTTTAAGAGCGAGAAAAAAAAATATCATGTCTAACACATTAAGGTAAAATATGATAAACTTTAATTATGCAGTTGAACTACATTAAACTGATATTAAAAATACATAAAAAAACAAGGATTATATCGTTGTCCTGAGTTATTTATATTTGTTAACAACCATTTTACGGACTATTTTCAAACATAGAATTCATTGACGGATTTTACAAGCGGTGTCCTCTATGAAATGTGCTTTCCTGTTTCGGCGTACTGTGTCTTGCTTTTTTGCAACACAAACACTACAAGCTGAACACACAAGACATCCAGATATTATGTCCTTGGGAACGGCTTCTTGGGGCCTGATGTTCAAGATTTAAGACTGACAAATAAAAACACATCAGATTCCATTTCCAGACGAAGATGACGTCATATAACACTTACAAAATACAGGAATCCCTCTCCTTTCACACAACAAAAACTCACGACCATACAATACATATATATACTCTTGGACATAACTATAGAATATTCGTATTTTCTTAGCCAAAATTTGAAGTTTGGAAGCATCTACAAAAGTGTGTGGATGAAAGTATAATACTTTGCTTTAATAAATATTGTTTTCTAAGTGTGAAGTACAAAAGTATCTGATTCTACGAAACTCTCAGACTACTCATTCAACCCGTTCTGAAACCCACTGTAGGGATAAAATAGAATTTTTAAAATAAAATATTGGGTGTGCAAATATTTCCCAAAAATGCAATTTTCGAAGCCCATCTTGTAAAAGAATGATTTAAATGATAATTTCAGCGATTTTTTTATTTGAAAACAAGCAACCCTTAAATATCTCAGGCATTCTCAACAAAAAATATTCTATTTTTATGACCAACAGTATATAACACAGATTTGTATGTTTAGTTTCGTCTTTGTTTTAATTTAATTCTCCCACGATTTCTATCCAGATATGTTCTGGAATGAATACTGGAAAGTCTTAATTATATTTTCTATCTTTAAGATAATTATTCCCTGTTTGGTGTGAGAATCTGATTTCAATTCATTTCCCCCCCCCCCTTTCCAAAAAAATATTGCATCATATAAAAATCATGCGCGTTAAACCTGCCTTCAAATTCATTAAATCTACAATAGCAAACAAAAATGATTCATAATATTGTTGAATATTTCTACTATGGAGGGAATTTAGCGCTTTATCAAATTCTATAGTGTGCTGTGACTCTGTGTTTATTATATACGATTGTACTGTGACTTATTATTGTAAATTGATGACGGTATAAAGCATGTGCTTCTATGTTCTGTAATATAAATTAATTCAGATTCAGTTAAAGCGTTCCTTAGTTGCCTTTGTTTTATACAGTCTATGATGCATTGACTCATAAAACAAAGCAAAGGACTGAATCAAATTTGGCTACAATAGTCATAAGTTTGGTACTCTTTATAAAGGTGTTTTTCAGGTTCGCACTTTATCGAAGATGGCCGCCAGCAGGGAATATATTATAACACTGGACCCTACAGGTAGATGCATTCAGATCATCTCTGAAACAAAAAGCTAATAAAAACCAAACTTAACCACAACAGTCTTAAACTTTAGATGGCCCCAAGGCGGTGCCCGAGAAATGGGGAAAAATTAAACCGACTGCGGAAAAAAATCAGTTTTAGAAATATTGGAAAAAGTTAAATGTTTTTTATACATTGGTGAATAGGAAATACAGAAATTTAAAAAATTTAGATGGGGAAACATGAGAAACAGAGATAAGGGGGCGATTTGGCCCTAAATTTCGGTAATTTTTTAACTTGCACCTAATATTTTCTTTATGTTCGTTTGAAAGTTCCGATCCCACTAAAGAAGAAGAAGAAAAAAATTGAACCCATGACGTCACAGTGGGTACAGAGTTCTGACGCCATGTTTAAGCTACTTTTGAACGTTTTCATAGAAATACAAGGAATTTGGCATATTTTCGAACGGTTTTCCTAATCGGAAATATATCTGAGCGCATTCAAGAACTAATTAGATTATTTACCAGCTTGTTCGTACAGATGCGGTAGACCTCCGATATTAATATTTTTGTGGTTCTTGCATGCGCTCTATGTTTCTCATAAGAAACAGTAGTCAAAATTGGTCAAATTTGTCATTTTTTGACAAAATGTGCAATTTGTCCCATTTTCTACACTGAAAAACTCTGTAATCGCAACATCAAAACTTGAGTAATCTTCCCGTTTACTGTTAACATTAGCGGATCCAGACTATCTGCTAGGGGGGGGGGGCAAAAATTTTCCATAAGGGGGGAAGGGGGGTCAGGAACCTATTTTTATTAAAAACCCCTAGGAATTTTAAATATTTTCCAACCTAAGGGGGGAGGGGCGGGCCTACCGCCCCCTAAATCCGCCACTGGTTAACGCATATCCATAGAACATCTCAACAAAAATATTGTGAATCTCACCAATCTAATTTTTCGATGCCAAATAAGGCCCTTACCGCAACTATAGACACCATGTCACCCCTTAATGAGTCACGTATGCAGACGGGCATAGCATCAATTTTTACTTCAAAGAGTATTCATATTGGTGATATTGTTGTTCTTGTGAAATTTTAATTACTTTGGATTGAACAAAAATAAATTAGGCCATAAGATATTTCCTGACAAAAAACTAGCACGTTGGAAAAATTGCTATATAACACAGTTCTTGAAACAAAGAGCTCTTACAAAATGTCCCCTCGTGATTTCTTCATATATGTAGTATACTTTTGACACAAACAAGTTGCAATTACTCTTATGATCTCTTATTAGCGTTTCGTAATGGGGCCTGTTCAGACAAATATCAAATGTCCTTCGCCCGTTAACAAAAATAACCCGGCAAACACTGCTATGAAGACGCATTATAAAAATGCCATTGACAATGCAATAAACACGAAACCACTGTACACCAAAACTGGAAGGCACAGTGCAGATGTAACATTTATAAACAACCAGTCACAGTACACTTCAGAATTTGATGAAGTGTGTAAATCTGAGTTGTAAATCCATCAATAGCAAAATTATTCGACAATATTATACGACGTCGTCTCGCTAAATTGATATGTATAGAATATTACATTGCATTTTTCATATCACACCCTTTATCAGCCCAAGGTCGTAATATCAGCCCGAGAGCCGTCAGTGCTTTGATTTGGTATATTTTAGTTTGATGGGTCATTCTTTTTAAAGACATAATTTTTGATGAGTATTGTGTCACTGTGTAGTTCATTATGATTTCATTGTGAAGGCCATGTGGCTACTGATTTTTGTATGAAACTTGTTTTTTTATGCCCCCGCCGCTAGGCGGTCGGGGGCATTAAGGTTTACCCTGATCCGTACGTCCGTCCGTACGTACGTCCGTACGTCCATCTTTTTGGTTTCCGGATGATAACTTGAGTATCCTGCAT
>MJUU01021096.1:0-18980 GCA_002080025.1 Modiolus philippinarum | reverse complement strand
ATCAAATTAGAAAAAGTAAATTGTACGGCCCTAAAAGGCTTCCGTAACATGTTATTCCAAGTATAGATGTATTTCACATTTTAATTTTTTAATGTAAATATCAGGCTGAAATTAGTTTTACATTATGTGGAAGTAAACATATGTTTAATTTCGATATGTTTATTTATCCATGCTTACTGCATGTTTGTGAATTTTGTCCTTTTGTCCAATTCTTATATGTACGCTTTTGAATGACTTTGGTCTAGGTGCAACACTACTTTATCTTGATTGTTGATTCTCTTGTTGTGTAGGGCGGACATGGTTATTTAGCAGGTGGATAATCAGCCAATAGAATCCAAGTTTACATCCGCATAACCGCACAATAAGTTTTATCCATCCTTTGTCTTATTTCATCGCTGAGTAAATAGGTATCAAATGATACCTTATTATATTTGCTCCACAATTATACAAATAATGGTCATTTCAGGAATATAAACTTCATAAACCAATAAAACATATCCCTTCCCTAATAAATAACATCAAAGCTCCGATGGAGCTGAATCTCGAAGCCCTGAAATTCTGCATGTGGCAAAACTTCGTAGTCATCCAAAAAACTACTGCATACGTCTGCATGTATTAAGTTATAGTCCGTAATACGTGAAAATAATCGGATTGTGTGATTTCGCATGTTGATTTCATTGCTATTATATATGGCCACTTATTGCGATTTTAAAGGCGTAAAAACTTCTTAAACGGCGACCGCGAAGCGAGAGCCTTTTTAGAAGTTTTTAGGCTTTGAAATCGCTGTAACTGGCCAAATTGCGCTTGATAATTAATTTGTGCGAAAATTCGAACGAACAAATAGCGATGTTTGTATTTTGAATGCTACGAAATATTTACTACACTATTATAAGAATACACACTACAACGACTCGTTGTTGATTTTTTGTAACTATGAATGGGGATATGTTTGACCTAAATAAATAATTTAAATCATAATTATAGAACACCAATCCCTGAATCTATTAGGCACTAATTGATACTCAAAACAATAAATACGTTACTGACTTTGAAAATTTATAAACGTAATGTTATAAACTCAATGTTATAATACTAAATTAATCGCGCTTCTGGACACGTGTACTTATGTAAACGCTTCAGCTGTGTGAATACACATCTGACGTGTTTATCGTATGTTTCATTTTAAACCAATAAAAACATCTTATAAAGGTCAATGGGCGTGTTTTCCCATCAGCACTCATTTTCTATAAGCAACGAGTAAAAAAACGAGTAATTTGATTAACATGTATATTGTTTTCAGTTTAATAAAACAACACTTTATTCAACTCAAGAAAATGAAGAAATATAACTTAAATACTAAATGTATCCGATTTTGAAAGGAACTTGCGCACTATATTTTATTGGAAGCACGAAGATCATCTTTTAGAGCTGTTAATAGGCTTGAAGCCTCATGTGGGGCACGTGATTTTTTCTTGTCATATCAATATCTCTCCAGCCATTTCATGGCTTCGAGATAAAAATACCGAAGTTACTGTGAATTTAGTTTAATTCTGCATATGCGCATTTCGACAACTTATGCCTCATCAGTGCAGATCAAATCAAAACATTTGGAAATCCATGAACCAAAACATGTGTAAAATCTGATAGAGATTGAGTTACAAATACGATCGAAATAGGCAAGCAAAAATCAACTAAGGACAGAGCTATGCAAGAGGGAGATACTCCTTAGGTTTTAACAAAATTTTCGTCAATTAAGATATTGCAAGTTTTCAAATAAAATCGGTTTTCGGGCAGGCACCGAAGTACTGGCTACTGGGTTGGTGAATACCATCGGGGACTAACAGTCCACCAGCAGTGGCATCGGCTCAGTGGTAACAAATAAAAAAAATACCGAAGTTACTGTGAATTTAGTTTAACTCTGCATATGCGCATTTCGACAACTTATGTCTCATCAATGCAGATCAAATCAAAACATTTGGAAACCCATGAACCAAAACATGTGTAAAATCTCATAGAGAACAAGTTACCAATACGATCGAAATAGGCAAATCAAAATCAACTAAGGACAGAGCTATGCAAAAGGGAGATTCTCCTTAGGTTTTAACAAAATTTTCGTCAATTTAGATATTGTTAGTTTTCAAATAAAATCGGTTTTCGGACCAGCACCGAAGTACTGGCTACTGGGTTGCCGGCTATCGCATGTAAATCGTCAAAACACACCAATTTCATGATATATTTATATCAATTGTGCATGGATAATATTAGAATATGCCATCTTTTTACACGTTTGTAGACTGAAACCGAGTATTTAGCCCGAAATTGACGAAAAATGGGAACTTTCAGTATTTTAGAATTTTCCATAATTCACTCAGTTTAAATAAATCATATTATTATCTAACATTATGTGATTTAATTTCTTTAAGATATGTATTAGCATTAGCTATAATAAAACACTGAATAAATGTAGAAAAGGGGTTAAATGTGATTGAAAATACAGGAAATATCACCTCTGACCCAAATAAATACTGCGAAATTCCTAATGTTTTTTTTCCAGTTTTAATATATAAAAGAACAAAAGATGTGTATGCTTTTGTTTTATATGAAGAAAATGAAATGATTAATTATATTAGAATATGCAGATATAACGTCCATGGAAGGAATAAGTTTTATAATTTGGGCCAATATTTGTGAAAAATTGAATTTTTAGCCTTTTACAATTTTCTATAATTCACAGTTAATTTGCTATAGCCCTTTCAAAAAGTGTTGTTATCTTTTCCTGGATCTGAACTCTCCCATCAAATGGAGTGGCTAACAATACACACCTTAAACCCTGAATACATTTTAATTATAACAAAATTAGTGCAGTGTCACAGCAAACCACAGTAAACAATGACATTGTTATCTAAATATGAACAGTTTTATCAACTGTGTTCAAAATGAACACCTGCCGTGTTGGGTTGATAACCGGAACTGTTTATTTGTATTTAAATGCCGAAACCGAAGGACGGACCAAATGATTTTTTGAAAAGGCCTATATTAAACACGGAGTTTTAATCTACAAATTTGCAATTTAATTGTTCTCAGCTATGGATTAGTCATCCATAAATACTTTATAAATGTACGAACTTTTAAATACCAAACATTTCACCCCGAACCCCACAAAAATTGTCAGCAAAATGGCATTTTGGGAGTTATATTATTATTCAAATATCAGAAACATCTTCGTACATGTAATAAGTCATATGATACAATTTTATCACGGTCAGTTTTATTTTCATTTTCTAATAATCATCTTCATGGTTGTTTTAAATCAAAAACAGACACAAAACGGTATTTTTCGTTTTTTAGGTTTTCCAATTTTTCACTTCATGTTTTAAACTATAGATACTTAACATCAAAATCCTATTCATACTGATGGCCATATTAAAACGTATTACTCAAAATTTGAAAAATGGAACTTATACCCATTTTTTTATCAATAGAAACCAGCTAAGGTATCAGTGGATATTTCCAGCCTGGTAGTAATTTTCTATAGAAATATACAGAACTTTGTTATCCAATGAAAGCTTTATGGATTTAATAATCTTCACAAAGAATATAAGTTTGGGCACTTTACATTTTTTATGGTTTGGGAATACAAAAAAATGTACCCCTAACTTGCATAAAATGGTGAAAATGACGATTTGGCTTTTTATTTATTTCGGATAAACAGCCTGGGTAGTTTGCTGTTTTTTGTACCTTACTTATCAGTTGTGACACAAAATTGAAAAATAACACCATTTAAGTCCAAAGATTTTATTTTTTTTGTCAAAAGTTTTGAAAAATAGAAATTTTCGGGATTTTCAATATTTTCAATATTTCGACTTTCTAATTGAAGGATCGTAAAAATCTGAATATATATCTTTAAATTGCAGTTATAATGTTTTATGATGCTTAAGCAGCAAATTAGGTTCACAGATGTCTAAATAAGCACCCCTCCCCATAAAAATGAGGGAAATTTTCTAAATGCTATAATATAAAGTTTTATTTTAATTTGGGTTTAGATTTCACTATAACTGACATACAGAAGACCTTTTAGGTAAAAATCTAAGTGTTCAAATGACCTATATTTGACATGTGTTATCCGAAAAATGTGTACAAAACAGGAATTTCAGTTTTTTTTTAATTTCCATTGCTTTGTAGTCGACATGTACATTTCTTATAGAATTTATTTATAACTTTAAAATATGGATGTTATATCAGTAGTTATCGCCAATTTTCACGTGCTTCGAGAATTTTGTAACATGGTTATGTATAGAAGTGACAACAATATCCAAAAAAAAAAATACATTCCTTGAATAAATTTGTTTTAATCTTTATAAATAGTGATATAATAGATAGAATCCTTTGGGAGCCCCTTTTAAATATATATTGCTATTTGGGGGCCACGTATGATAATTAGCTAAAAATAGATTTTTTTACAAGTGATCTCGGAAAAGAGAACTGGGGTGTCAGCTATGTTTTTGGCCAGAAATAAATGCTCACTATGTTGCTTTCTCTTCAAATAGTCAAATCAAGATGAATTGGGCTGTACAGGTCTTCTATTTTCTTGTAATCGTGAACAAAATAGAGCGAATTTGGCATTGCTAAAGGTGACGCTACTTTCAGATTGAAAATTGCATCGGCTGACCTTTCATTCTTTATTCCCTTTTAGTTCATCCATTTTTGAAGTACTTCAGTTGATTACAGTATACATTTAACAATTTGATAAAAAGTTGATTCATACAAAATGTATTTTGAAAGGTAGCGATAACTGCTACACACAACAACTTATATTGTCGAGAAAACCAAACCTTTTTAAAATGGCTTTATTACTGCGCATGTGCGATGAAACTGAAAATGAACATGATTGGTTAACGTTTTACTTGGTAAATTTTTACAAAGTTTAGTCCGGGTTTAAGAAGATCAAATGCTAAATCATAGTGTGAAGATGGTGATAACTTATACACGACCAGTACAGTCTGCATGAATTTTAAGTAGA
This sequence comes from Modiolus philippinarum, assembly GCA_002080025.1. NCBI lineage: Eukaryota > Metazoa > Mollusca > Bivalvia > Mytilida > Modiolidae > Modiolus > Modiolus philippinarum. The sequence continues at coordinate 13,960 of MJUU01021096.1, read as the reverse complement.
ATACGTATTTAAAGTTTGAGACAAACTGCAGGATTACAAATGCAAAATTTTTTCTCCTTAGTATATATTAAAAATTAACATTACTTCTTAATTTTATTTCGGTCTAGAAGTTAGAGATTTGTGATAAGTATGAAATGTTCTTTAACCGTTAACTACACAAAGATACCTATACAAATAACAACATGCCTTGGTTCGTGTGTAACGTTTTGGGTTCGTACCCGAGTTAATTCTCGGGATCTGAGCTCTATATAACCTGGCTCTTTTAGCTCTTAAATAATATTTTCAGCAGTTGCTCTTCTGGCTCTTCCACTTGGCTCGTCTGGATCACTTTTACAACGTAATAAAGATAATACTTCTGGATAGCTCGTTAATATTGGAAAGACTTATACAGTCACGTCAATACTATTAACTAATCAGGTATTTACCTTTAGGTCTTCTACCTTTGGCTGTCTATATTGAACAACAACGTTTCAGGGAGATTCGTTTGCTTTTATATCACTGGACGAGTCTAACATTCATAATTGGACTATTCTATTCTTTAAGATTTCATATTACCAAAAGGGGTGTCATGTCATTTAAATTCCCTTTGATGTGTTATCATTTACGGACATAGATATAATTAATTTCCTGACATAATTCATCAATTTAAAAGCGTCTGCTGTTATTTAAATGTCTTGCAGTTATCTTTTAAATATTTAATAATATGTACATTGTAATCTCACTACACGTGTCGGCGTTGCTTTATAAAAAAAGGAAGCGAAATTTTTAGTTTGCAATAGGGCAATTTCCAGTTCGAATTTACATAAAAACTAACTTCGGACGTTGTCTCCTAATTACAAAATAATCGCGATTAATCTTTTGATGTTGGTCACTTCAAGGGAAAGAAACCTTATATTAATAAAAAAAATTATAGTAATTTTCTGAATTTATAAATAGACATCGATATGCCACATTTCATGATATACAAGTGCTAAAATTCATGTTGATATGATAAAATGTATGGTAAAGTCTAAGTAAGACATCACACATATTTTTTATTTTAAGATTATGTTTTCGGGGTTGCCTTAAGTTTTTCCTTTTTATTAACACATACCCAAGTTTCGAGAATGCAATTCCTTGATGATTATCATTTATAAAAGACATTTGTAGAGACTTCGTCTGGTGTGCATTCACTCCATATTCTTTTATTGTTTATGTGAAGACTTCAATAATGCTTTGCAAGTAGGGATGCAAAGACTTGGTTTACAATTTAGAATAACATCTGTATTCGATATATATAAGTAAGCATTGTCCTTGACGTAAACGTCAACGGAGAAGGATGGTTTAAGTGTTCTCACGGCCCTCATTGAGATCAAACAATTATATAATCCAGACAGCAGGCTCTCACTGATACCTTTAATGCTTTTCCTAGTCAATATATGTCAGCAGCAGACAAGACAAGTCCATTTTATCCATCGATAAAAAAAAACAATACTAAAGGTGAGGTTGTCGGAAGGGGGTCATTTCTGCAACTTCATACAGATTAATACATGGGCATTTCCATATTGGCATGCCTCATCCCAAGACACCCATATTGGCCCGAGACGAAGTCGAGGGACAATATGGGTCGAGGGATGATAATCATGTCAATATGGAAATGCACATGTATTAAACTCTTTATTGCATACTTCCGACGTTTAGAAATGCTAGGCCGATATGGACCGGAAGTCCTTTATTTGCCCAGGCCAATATGGACCGGAAGTCGTTTATTTTTTCTGAGGCACGAGGAGCATAAAATAACCTATTATTTTCCTGGGTGTGAAAATATGGACAGTTTACTTCCGGTCATATTGATCATGCAAAAACGCTTTTATTCATACTAAGTATGTAATAAAACTTATTATTACACTCTGACAAAATAAATACATGTGTAACCAGAGGAAAATAAACAATAACATATAATACACAATACAATGGTGGATATGACTAACAGGTAATCAGATACAATTATAATAACTTAAATTAAAAATATTTTTTTAAGTTTACTAAAAAACCGTGATATTTTTTTAGAACTGGAATGTGATAAAAGACCTATCATTTTTGGGAAATTTGGATATCTTATATAATAACTAGGTATATGTTTTTTTTTTCTTATGTGAACAATATGATGGAATGGACATTCAAAAAGATTATGAGACAATGCGATAAAAGACCTCTCATTTTTGGGAAATTTGGATATCTTGTATAATAACTATATATATGTTTTTTTCTTATGTGAACAATATGATGGAATAGACATTCAAAAAGATAATGAAACTCTGATCCAATTTCAATGTTACATAGGTGACATATTCTTTCCGCTGTTGGGATATTTACCCATCTTCCAATTTCTAAAGGTATTTTTAAGTTACAGCATCTCAACTGAGTAATTAAAGCTGTCTCTTTAGGGGGTTATTCCAACAAATAATCTTCTAATTTAAATTCCGTTTTAAACAAGTTTCCCATAGAAGATATATCAACAAGATTAAACTATTTCTGTGTGAACTGAAAATTTGTCACCTTTTCTTAAGCTTTTTTCCGTGTTTTTAAACGATTTAGAAGTTTTTTTGGACAGTAACGAAGTTGAACATTTGCAATCAATTGACTCTCTCTTTGCTCAACATTTAAATGAGTTCATGAAAATCTTTTTACTTCTTTACGCAGACGATTCATTGTTGTTCTCGGAAACTTATGATGGTATGCAAAATGTTTTAAATGCGTTCAACGATTATTGTAAAATATGGAAACTCGAGGTCATTGAAAATAAAATTGAAGTGGTAATATTTTCTAAGCGGAAGTACCGGCCTTTAGTACCCTTGTTGTTCAATGGAAAAGAGTTGGATTATGTTGAATTGTTATTCATATTTAGGAATTATGTTTAATCATAATGGTAGTTTTGTAAATACTAAAAAGAAATTGGTAGAACAAGCTCAAAAAACTCTGTATGCAGTTTACTATAAGACTAGAAACCTTAAATTACCAGTCGATTTACAGTTAAATTTTTCGATTCGTTGGTTACTCCAATATTGCTTTACGGTAGTGAAATTTTGGGGACCGGGAAGAATGATTATATTGAGAAAGTTCATTTGCAATTCCTTAAAAGAATTCTTGGTGTTAGAATAACAACTCCAAATTGTTTTGTTTATGGATATCTTGATATTAATATAAAAACTAGAGCATCATGTTACTCAATACTGGAGTCGGTTAATATCCACAGAAAAAATGTCATCTAAAGTCTATAGATTATTACATAAAATGTTTGTAGAAGGGAACAATAAAACTGTTTTTGTCAGTCACATATATCGTATTTTTGATAATATTGGGCTAAGTTTTACTTTCAGAAACCTGTTGCAAGTGGATGTTAAATGGATTAAATTAAATGTTAAACAAATAATGATCGACCAGTTTACTCAAAGTTGGCGTTCTCAAATTAGTATGTCATCTAGAGGTGATTTTTTTTCTCTTTTTAAACAAGAACTTTGTTTTGAACCATATTTAGGGAGCAACCATTTGATTTCTATGGGGGGAGGGGGGGGGGCTATGGTCAAATCTTTCATCATGGATTTTTTTTTGTGTGTAACTTCTATCCTGGCTTTTTATTTTTGTTCCAAGCCTGTCCTGGATTAACCTGCATAGTCATCCTGGATTTTTTTTTGCTATAGGCAACCGTCCTGCCTTTTTTAATTTGACCATAGCCCCCCCCCCCCCCGAATACCCATCGCAACTGGTCGATGGTTTCAAATAAACAGAGAAGATAGAAAATGTGCGAAGTGTTCTTTAGACGTGGTTGGTGATGAATTTCACTACCTTTTTATTTGTAATAATGAAGAATTACAAATATTACGAAGAAAATTTATACAGAATTATTATTTACAAAATAGCAAGAATACAAGAACTTTATTTGTCATATATACAAAGTCATGTATGTGACAATATAAAAACAATAAAATAATAAACAATGAGCAAATGATATTATGATTCCCCTGCCCTCAGTTCTAATGACTTTTTCAGAAAGGAACCTAAATTATTCACAAGCTCTATGGTGGATGGGTTGAGGATATAAACTAATTTTTCATTTTCATAGCAATATTGTTAAAATGGCTGGTATGTTTTCTATATGTAATTCACGACTTTTAAAAAAATGTTTCAGTATTTTTGAAAGGTCTTAGTGAACTATTTACTTAGATACTTCTGTCCACTATGTTTTTCCTACTTTATATTTATATGTATGTTAATTTGTATTATTCATGTTGATTGTTTTTAACTTGTAATGTCTTGTTCGCTCATGTTGCACACTGTGCCTGAGCTTTTTATACTAGTAAATAAAATCTTGAATCTTGAACTGATCTGTGAGTTTCTGTTTAACGGTGAACTTTAGTTCGGCTAAATCAACAGGATTTTGTGAGTTCCACACATAACTAAGACCTATAAAATGTATATTATCAAAGACAGTTTTGATGTAATTAATCCATTTGAAGTTTCTAGTTAAATAAAGCGTTTAAATGAAAATCATAGTCAATCAGTTTACTTTTAGTGATATAAGTGTAGTCATCTTACGAAAGCCTAATTGTGTTGTCCCCATAGGCTTTCGTATCATCTTGAGATGAAGGGGTATATAATTAATTATGATGATATTTATGAACTTGAGGAAGTTACACGTGGCAAAAAAGAAAATCTTAAAATGCGAAAATAACCATTTTATATTTTGTCTTTTGATTAATTAAAAAAACTTTGTCAAGTAAATAATTTTCGGCATGTGAAAATGAAAGACATATACAAAAAATGTATATCATAGTTACTAAATACTGTGATGTTATGATTTTAGTTAAAAATAATCACAGAAACGTCAAATTTGCCTATATTTTTTTGTGGGATAGGGACGAAAATGTTCGTATTTTGCATCGCTTTTAGTACATTTATGGCCCCTGAGTGTATATGTTCCTTTTTAAAACAGTCAACCGAACTGAGGACAGGGGACTCTTAAATTGTTTACTTGATTTATTGTTTATATTGTGTCGCATGCATATATATACATATGTATAATGGCAATAAAAATATTGAATTGAATTGAATTGTGTAAAATGCCAACATATAGCTGAGACCAACCTAATCGCAATCTGAAAGATTGTTACTTAATTCAACTTTGAATTTTGTAAATTCTGAAAATAAAAAAATTATCATTTTCACGAATATATAGGACTAAATATCAAATTTTACCCATATTTGGCGTTACAATGGCATATTGCGATATATATAACGCATCTGTATGAAAGAAGGCAAAACAGACAAGACACACAGAGCTTAATAAATTTCCAAACAAACAAACAAACAAACAAACATTTTATTTACAATCCTCAGACATCAATTACAATATACAAGAGGTCAAATAACATTACACAATATAAATATAAATAGATAACATGCTGAGTTGGTTGTACGTTAACAGCTAGGTAGGTAATATTAAAAACAACAAAACAAGCATACATATATACATACATATCGAGTAGGCTGAATAATATACAGTTATTGACTGGGTCCGAAAACAACAGCTGTTTTGTTTGACACGAAGACTGAACTGTTGCACGAAGCCGAAGGCTGAGTGCAACAGTTTAGTCAGAGGGTCAAACAAAACAGCTGTTGTTTGAGGACCCAGTCTATAACTGTTTTGTTATACCTTTTCATGTTCAATGAATACGCTCCATTTCATCTGAATACAATTCACGTCGCCAATTTGGTTATGCAGACGACAGGAGATCATGCGATATGGGCGTGATATTTATGAACCAATCAAAATAAGGCAGGTGGTCAACAGATCGGTGTCGGTCAACAGACTGAAAACTGTTGACTGGTCAACAGATCGTTTTTTGGTTTGAGAAATAAAACAGACAAATTGTCGATATTTTTCTCCAATGCATTTATACAAGAAAAATATTATAAGGTATAACAATACAAGATGTAGACTGTGTAGAACATATATTGCCACGTGGATTATTGATTTGTCAATTTATATGTAAAGACAGCCAAACTTTTGGGATTTTAGGCATCATTTTGTTGGGGTAGGAGTAAAATTTTCGGTATTTACAGTCACATTAAACACTCCTTGTTTTTCCAAGCAGTGTTTTAAGACAACTAATGCATCACTTAGAACAAATAATTAGCATAGCTGCAGATATATCCTCCAGATTTTACCTATGTAACGATTTAACGATGAATTTTGGACAAATCTGAAATACTTAAAAATTCCCATTTTCAGCAATTTCGTCTTTTCCATTATGTTAAAATGTTTTATTTTGAAGAGGGGACGTAAGCAAACTTAAAAAAATGGGCAGTTGGGAAGTGGTTGCATGGGGGGTTATTTCATGGACAAACGCAATACGGCAGTAAGGACCTCAAACACTTAAATTACGTATTTTTACGTATTGAGATACACTTCTTGGTACTTTTACATCCAGCTTCAATTGACGAAAATCGTTTGATCAAGAAGTGTTCCTTTTTGTGTACATTAAAGTAAGACTTAGTGAGAACCGAATATTCAGTCTAAAACGAACAATCCAAGGACAATGACAACGTCGGAGAAACAAAGACTATAACATGAGCACGCCGCACAGAAAAGAAAATGAAGACACACACATATACAAAAATGAACAACACGGACCCAATAAAAGACCATGGGTGTGATCAGGTGCACCGGTAGAGTAAGCATCTCCTGCTTCTTATAAGACACCCGTTGTGTTGGGTGGTAAGATCAAATCTGGTAGAGTAAAAACAAATTTTAGTGGCAAAGAGAAATATTTGTTGTCATCTACACGAGAAACAGACATCCAATAGCGGTCCACAAGATCGTGATGTCGACCGTAAAACATCTGTACTGATGACTTCAAGTTCCTTGCTTAAGTGGCCTATTTGTTTATTTGTAAGCAACCCAGCTCCATCAAGGTTGTCATAAATCAAATACATCAATACATATTAAACTATGAATACAAGCTGTAGCTTTTTACATCGACTGTTATGATGATGCTTTGATCTTTTTTGAATATGATCTTTCTCTTTAAGAAAAAATAGATTCGAAAGTCTCGTACAACATGTCAACAAATTGGTGGTTTACTCGAATGATGGCACATTTTCTGCATCATAACAAATAAATTTACAGGCCAATAAATATAACAAAGTTTGAAACAATTAAACAATTTATCACAATTGACCTCTGATGGCTGTAATATCACTCTCAGTGGTGGATCCAGACTTTCTGCTAAGAGGGGGCCCGACCAATATTTTTTTCAAAAAGGGGGGGGGCGGAACCCATTTCTTTTTTAAAAACCCTAGGAATTTTAAATATTATCCGGCCTAATGGGGGGGGNGGGGGGGGGGGGGGGCGGGCCCACTAAATCCGCCACTGACTCTGGTCATTGTAAACTTCTAATTATCCATCTCACCACAAATGACCCCCCCACCACCACCACGCCGTGTCGTAAAACAGGCTTATTTCTCTTTGTAGTGGAAATCAAAACTCATTGTCCTGGTTGTCTCTTCCAACTGAAGGAAGAAAGGAAAGTTCTCCCTTGAGAAAACTGCTGATTTAAACGTTCATTGCAAACAAACGAAACGTCTTAAAAGAACATTTTGAAGTGTCGTTTTGCTATTTATTCCCCATTTTTATATGAATAATTTCTGATATCGGAAATTCGTTTTTTTATATATCAAAAATCCTTTTCTTTTTCAAAAATTATTTTCTGATATGAAAAAATCCGCATTCCTGATGTCGAAAAATCGAATTTCTGATATAAAAAATCTATTTTTTGATATAAAAAAGTAGAATTTCTGATCAAAAATCGATTTCAACAAATACGCCCACCCTCCATTTGGATATATTTAGCATTTACACAGGTAAAATTTGTTATTATATACAGTGTATAGATTTTCAGTACACAACATCATGTATGTTCATATATATATAACTACTACGTCATTAGAATGGAATGTCAATTAATGTTTATAGTAAGGACTACTTCACAATAACAAGTTAGTAAGTTACACGTGGTAAGTTGTCAACATTATTTGACTTTCTCTTACAAACTGTCTCCCGTTACAGTAGGAAATTGAAGAAGATTTTTTTGTTTGTTGCAAATGTAAATAAATAATCTGAGGTGACATTGGTGAAAATAAATAATTTGTTCGAGATTTCGAGATTTTCATGAAATTTAGTAAATAAATTTTCTAGACGAAATCGCCCAAGCCCTCCCCTGGAAATCAATGGGGTACTCGAAACATTTTTGGCGGGGGGGGGGGGTGTGGTTCGGATAATAGTCCTGAACCCCGACCCCATCGTAGACTACTTTTACGCAAATTTATAACCCCATTGTATACTTCTAATGTAAATTTGCAACCCCATTGTAGAACAAGATGCCAATGTCATGCAGCCTTTTGAATATCAAATTTCACGAAAAAAAAATAATAATGAAATTTCCAAAGTGGTGTTGAAATCGACCATTATCTTTCAATCAGACATAGATGCAATAGTCTACACTAAGTAATTAACTACCAGATAAGCTGTAAAATGAGAGATCATTGATTTAAACCTATAAAGATGCTGACCTGTCATATGATTAAGATCCAATTAAAACACCATGGTAAATCACAACCCGATTTTATAGATCCCCTCAGATGAAAAGTTCAAGTGACATACCCATCGTAGACAAAAATCTAAAAAAAAGTACCCCCTTTTGTCAGAACATCCCCTCCACCCAATATATAGTGAGTGACCAGGGTCGTCCTCTTACCGCCTACACCAGCCAATTAATCTTTGATCAGTTTTTAATAATATTATATAGACTCAAGACTTTTATTTCTCTCAGACACAATAAGTGTTACATGAGGTACATCTTGAAATACAGATGACGAAATGAGCAGATAATATTTAGAGTTAGCGATCACGAGTTATTAATTGAATTAGGAAGATACAAAAAGATCCCTAGGCAGCAAAGAATATGTAAACTCTGCAATATAGTAGAAAACGAAATACATTTTTTCTTTAACTGTTAAATTAATAATCAACTTCGAACAAATCTTATAACAAAATTTAATAAAAATAATAATGAGTTTAGTTTAAAAACGTTTCACCAGCAACTAGCTATTATCCTTTGCCCATCAACACCTGAAGATATAAATACAGTTGTCTCTTTTATTAGACAGTCATTAGAACTGAGGAGAGGAGACCCTTAGCTGATACTATATATCTTCACTGTATTTGTTTTATTACATTATGTTTTTGTTTGATATATGTTTGTATTGCCATAACCCAAATGGGTTCTTTGTCTGCAATTTTCAATAAATTAAATGAAAATATAATACAGATACATAATGTGTATACAATTACAGTAACAGCATTAAGGTTAAAGGCCCCTTTTCAGTTCAATGTTAAACCTATGGGAATTTTGTGTAACCCCCCAGCCTAAACGGCTTGTTGGTTTATTCCAAAAATTATCTGCAAATTATTGAGTTAATTGCCCATGCAAAGCTACCATTATTTTATGCTAGTATCAACAAATTTAATGATTTTGCTGAAAAAATCTTGAAAATATTGTTGTAGTTGGATGTTTTCTGGGACAAAAATGTGGTCTGTTCGAATGATTTGTCGTTTTTTTTATATTGATTATCATAAATAACTCATTCATTTGTTGATAAAACTTGCAAAAAATGGTAGCTTTGTATGCATAAATGAAACAGTTTTCTGCAAACGAAGTGTGGTGAAGATCCAACGAGCCGTTAAGGCTGGGGGTTTTACATAAAATTTCCATAGGTTTAACATTGAACTTAAAAAGGGGGCTTTAACCTTAAACCTTTTATAAATTTTGCAACTCTTATCATAAGTGATCAAAAGTTGTGTGTCACATAGTGAAAGCATCTTTTGCATTTTAATTATATTTGGTTGGTTATAGTAATATTGTGGTATATATTTTTCCTTACAGAAGATATATTATTATTATTACAAACGAACAGATAGTGAAATTCATCACAAATGGATTCTACACAAAAAATACAAATTCCGTCTGCTTTTGAAATATTGAACCATCGACCTGTTCCTGTAGAAAGTTTTACATAGGAAGTTCTGTATTTTGTTATAAGCAATCTATCCTGGACTGATAATCTAATAAGATAGTCCTCCAGTTTAAATTCCGTTTTAATAGTTGTATAAAAATATCTTGACGAATTATCCAAATCTGAAAACCATTTTTGGATATATTGGTCACATAAACATTGCTTAAATATAATAGCTTAAGTTCATAGTTTGGTAACAAAACATTTTAGGGGTCGACTCCGTCCTGCCGTTGGGTGTGAGGTTTCCTCGTCGTTCATTGAAGATCTTATGGTGATTTGAGTTGTTATTACTCCCCTTTGGGTCGTTGTCTCTTTGACACATTTCCCGTTTCCCTTCTTTTTTTCTGTTTGAATCAAAAATTTAACTCAACCCAATATCATCAAAAATTTTCTTAACATATGACACCCATTTAAAACTATATAACCCACCGTCTTGTAAAGTGTTCATCAACTTATACAATTTTGAAGTTAGATTACTTTCACTACTAACGAGTCTATGCCAGTAAGATATCATTCTTATTTAAACTTTAATAGATGAAAAACATCCAAGTTCCCCGTAAACCATATAGTTAGGTGTGGTTTGTCTAACATGTAATATCTTCTTACAGAACTGTAAATGAATTTTTTCTAGAGATTCTGAGAATAAATGTTTTCGAACCCCCATACCTCTGACCCATACAGTAATATTGGTTCTACTAGGCTATCAAATAATTTTAATTTTAAATCTATAGGTATAGATTGATTTTAAATACGTCTATATACAGCAAATAAAGCTTTCAGAGCTTGTTCAATAAATTGCTTTACCAAAAGATCCATTATAATTAAAGTCTAAGCCTAGATATGAATAACTGTTGACAATTTTTATAGCTTCATTTTTTTATAGTAAATAAGTGAAGGCATATTTCTTGGTTTACGCTTACTAAATATAACAACATTGACATACCTCCTAAAAGCAAACAATTTATAACTTGAAGTGTTCCTTAACATTCGTCACATGACTAAACAAAATTGATGGGGTAAAGTCAGATTTTTGGCGGTAAGATATGTTTAGTTTATTGCTATATTTTGAATTATTTCGTTTATTTGTAGTAATGCGACATCGCTTAAACGCGGGGAATTAAAAAAAATAATGTTAGTCCATGGGCTGGAATAACCCCGTGCACCCCCCCCCCCACTTCCGAACCCCACCCATTTTTTAAGTCTGAAAACATCCCCTCTTCAAAATAAAACATGTTAACACGAGCGTAACCTGCACGCACTTGTGGAATTTGGCCCATTTTTAGACCCACCTACCGAAATTTTGGAAAATTTCGTTTTTCGTTCAAGTTTTTCTTTCAGTTGCTTCAAAATGTTGACAAAAGCCTTCAAATTACAAAAACGAGGTATCAATTGATTGATTATTACATAAGCTTCACAAAGAACTCAAGTTTTTAAGATTTCTATGCCCAATAAGTTCCATAGCGCAATTAAACGTACCCCTACCCCAATGAAATATTGACGAAAAACTGATATTTTCATTGCGTAAGATTGATGGTCTAGAGAACCCGAAGTGCATCTTAATTCCCGATTCTGAAGATTGTTTTTAGCTTTTCAATCTATTTTCTTTAATATAAAACAGGTTAAGACAATGTTAACATATTTTAAATGACCAAAATTTTTATTTTCAAATATACCAAATACAGGGACCTTTGAATAATTTCGTTTTTGAATAAGTTTTGTCTTTCTTTTGCCTGATATTATTTTTTAGTAAACAAATATCATTTTAAAAAGGTATCAAATGAAAGCTTATTATATTAGCTTTACAACTGTAACAAATAATGGCCGTTTTTAGGTAATATATACATCATATATTAATAAAACTTACCCCTACCCCAACAAATTTAATCTAAAATTGTCAATTTTTTGTCAAATTTCGCATAAAAATAACCAGAAGACACAAAATGTGTGTTGTATAGGACAATGTTGAATAAATTATATTATGATTTTATATTTTAACAGCCATTTGTTGACTTAAACTCAATATTTTGCCCGAAATAGGTGAAAAATGGCAATTTTCAACATTTCAGAATTGTCCAAAGTCCACTGCTATATCATTATGTATGCCAAATCTGGAGGATATCTCTGCAACTATGCCAATTAATTGTACCAAACGACACATTTGGTGTCTTAAAACATTGCTTAGAAAAACAAGGAGTGTTAAATGTGACTCTGATTACAGAAAATCTTCCCCAACAAATTTTCCCTGTTTGCCTATGTTCACATAAAAATAACCAGAACACGCAAAACATGTGTTGTATATGACATTAATGCATGAATTACATCAGAATGTGGTATTTCAACAGCCAATGGTCGACTAAAACTCAATATTTCTCCCAAAATTGATGAAAAATGGGAATTTTCAACATTTCATATTTGTCCGTATTTCATCGTTAAATCGCAATATATACTGAACATCAGAAGAAACACCAAATTTAAATGCTGCCCAGCTTCTGTACTATTAACACTTTTTTAATTCCTTATGTATGATTATTGAATGTTAAAGGTCTAAAACAAAAACAGCCATTTTTATACGACCGCAAAAATTTTTGCGGTCGTATATTGGTATGGTGCTGTCGTCGTCGTCGTTGTCGTCGTCGTTGTCGTTGCCGTTGTCGTCGTTGTCTGTAGACACTTTTGTTTTTGGTCAATAACTTAAGTTCCAGTTGATCTATCCTTATGAAATTTTAACACAATGTTCCTTGGCACAAAAGGAAGGCTTAGCTTAGTTTTGGTCATTGTGGCCCCACCGTCTTTGAAAAGGGGACCAAAAAGGGTTAAATTTGATGTTTTCTTATATTTGACTGTAGAATCTTTATTATTTATTGGAATTTGATGGGATTTCTTTCAGTGTCCTCCTGGGGAAATTTCCAATCAGTAGTATGTTCACGGATTTCACGTGGCATGTACCGTTCACGAGATAAATGGGGCCCAAAAGGGGCGAGTTTCAAAAATTTTAAAATTTTTATTTTTAGTCCGATTTTGATGCAGTTTTTTTTAAATGGATTCCTTATGAAAAATTAACATAGTGCTGCACCATCAGATTTTTGATAACTTGTTTAATTTCCAAGCTATGAGGGGCCCAATGGGGCAAAAATTGCAAACATGTGGATTACCTAAAAATTTTATTTTTCATTTGATTTCATTGGGATTTTTTCTTTAGATTCCACTCATTGTAGGCTTTCAGTAGTATGTCAACAAATTTGGCGTAGCTCTTACAGTTTCCAAGCTATTAGGGGGTCAAAGGGCCGACATTGCAATTTTAAAATCTTTATTTTACATCAGATTTTGATGGGATTTTTTTTCTTTGGATTCCTCTCATTGCAAGGTTTCAGAGTTATGTCAGCAGATTTGGTATAACTCTTACGGTTTTAACTCTATAAGGGGTCAAAGGGCCCAAAATTGCAATCGTTAGAAATATGTGAAATCTTTATTTTTCATCAGATTTTGATGGGATTTTTATCTTTGGATTATTTTCATTGTAAGCTTTCAGTAATATGGCAGTTTATTTTGCGTAGCTCTTTGGTTTCAAAGCTATAATGGGTCAAAGGGGCCAAATTGCAATATATCAAAATATGTGAAATCTGTACTTTTCATTGGATTTCAGCCCGAGTTTTTTTTTTTGTGATTTCTCTTGATGGTAGTGCACCGAATTCCTTAGCTCTTACAATATCCTAGTAATAAGGGATTAAAAAAGATAATTTTTATTTTCACTAGTTTGTGTCCAATTAATTTATGTGTCAATGACAATGTCCTTATTGTGACTGTGGCCACATTCATTTTAGTTTACACTTGTTCAAATTTCAGTGGT
>MJUU01021095.1:8661-25038 GCA_002080025.1 Modiolus philippinarum | reverse complement strand
AAAGGTAGAATTTTAATTTTGCGTTTTGTTTTTCTCTTTTGTTTTAAATTTGCCGGTTTGGTATAAGTTATTTACTTTATTTAGAAAATTTACATGTAGTTTATTCAAATTTCTTTTCTCTCAGTTTTTTAGGTAGGGGACTACATTTTGAAAGCAACAAGTAAGAACAAGCCGAAGAGGGCTGCTAAGATTTGGGGCTTATCTCGCCCTTTATTTTGAAAAGAACTACTAATTCAGTGGCAGTCTGTATCTTTATGTCATGAATTCCACTATCTGTGTCACGCCTTTCAAGGTAGTGATGGACATTTCCCGATTCTCTTATATCTGCCAAACTACGAACTGACGTCTTCTTGTCTTACCATACATCTATGTATTATAAAACTATGGTTTGACTTTTTCTAACAAGTTATATGTCTCTTGCCAGAACTTCAGATAAGACTGTGTTCTGTGTCGTTTTGTTTTCTGCTTGAAGATAAACCGCTCCTGCGCCTTCTCTAAATACATCTTTAAATACGCCCGAATATGTACTTCGTTCAAGTTGAAAGGTACTTTAATGAATGAAAAGAAACCAAACGGCAACAGACGTTGTTTATATAACGCGGACGTTTTTGAAGACATGGGATTGAAAATTTTTCTAATAAATTGACCAATCATATTTGTCGTTACATTTTACATTAAGAATAAACCCGAATCTCATAAAAACTTGCAGAATTTGTAACTAGCAGACATGAAATAAAGAATTATAAGAATTATTGAGTACAAAGACATCTTTTTAAGATCCTTACATCGTCGGAAATTTAATTTTTTATTTGCTTGCTCTATAACAATAAATGTCCTTTCATATTACAATATTAACCCCCTTTGATATTTTCTGACTTTCATAAAATTTTCTGACAATAAATTCACATTTACTTTATTTCGCATAATTTCGAGAGGAGGTGTTTCAAAAAGAATATAAAATTAATATTTTTGCACTTATTTAGTGTTTTTTGAAAGTAAAGAATTCACTTGCTAATATTAAAATCGTTTAAAACCTTAACAAGAAAATTGATTTTAATAATATACTTGAAATTAAACGCCATAAAGGAACGCACTCATAATCAAGTGAGAAAATATTCTCAGTGGAGATTTCATATTTGTTTTGCAAGAAAGTAAAACAAGAAATTTTCACACACCAAGAAAAAGAAGAAACCAGAACATTTTTTTCAATATATATTTACTTTTAATTCTGCATTGTTTTTATTTTTCAATATATATATTTTTAATTCTAGATCAACATCTACCTTGTAAAAAAAAAACAAAACCTTGTAAAAAAACAAAAACAAAAACAAACTTTTTCTTAATTTGATATTTTATTGTGACCAACTTCATTCGTTTTAAAGAGTTATGTTATGCATTTCAGGAACACTGAAACGTGATTTCATCAATATACCAAGTGCAACAGAAAATATTTAAATGCGAATAAGTAGCCAATCGATATATTTGATGTAGTTGGAACTTATATCCACTGAAACACAATTTTCCTCCACCTCTGAAAAATACAGAATTTGATACTGGGTTTGTAAACGGTTAAAAGATTTTATCTATCGCTCTTACTCCAAAACGAAGCATTCGTGGCTGAGTATTATAGACAGACATGATAGTTCGAGCTTCAGTTAGTGTTGCATTAGCAAAAAAAAAAGTATTACTCCTCCAATAGAGTAAAGTGTCGAAAACAGAGAAAATCCTGCTCACTCGACAAGAGCCAAAGCGGCAAAGTTTAAGACATCAGATCAATGAGCAAGTCATGCCTATCTTTATGGAGCATAAAACGAGTGCCATACGCAGAAGTGAAGACGATAGTTGCATACATTTCAAAGGGTTTATTTGTTTTGAAAAAGTATCAGTACATGATAAAAATATAAATGAAAAACAAAACAAACTAACAGACGAAAACAAACAAACAAAGCAACACCGAACAAAACAAAAACGATAAGAGCATCACAATACCAAAACACATACATTAATCCCCGCCTCTCCCACAAAAAAAAACGAAATAAAAACAATTAACAACAAAACCAAAACAAATCCTCTTGAAGGGGGAAATCAGGAAAAATAACAATAGAAATATTGCAACAAATTTGTTTGCCAGACAAGTCACAGTATTATAACAAACTAAAATTCTTTTTTAAACATTTTCTTAGACCTTAAAGGGGCTTCCAGATACATTGTGGCATTCACTTCTTCTTAATTAAGTTGGCTTTCTTTGCTTATAGTGGTTTTTTGTTTCTGATGATGGTTTAGCTGTCCTCTTAAATGGCTTGGCTACATGCAGGTTACCTTACTGTTGACGTTTTAGTAACTGATTTATGTGTCCAGTTTTTTTATCTATTTATTTATTTTTTTTATCTTTTTTTTATCTTTGTATTTTCCGGTTTTTTCTTAACTTGCCTAGTGTCATCTACAATGTGAGTTTGAAGTGGAAGTTGACTTGCTTGAAAGTTTTACCGACGTTGACATCGGCCTTAGTTTGTCTTGAAGATCTCCTCAAAGTACAAATGGCTTTTGATACCAACGCTTCAAGTGCTACCGGTTTTTGGATTTGTCAACAGCCTTCTACTTGAGAGTCTTTCCTGGCCATGGTGTTTTAACAATTGGTACATATCCGCACTTTCTAAATTGAACCTTTCATACCTTGGAAGGGGAGAACTCGGACCTCCTTCAAGTCGCTTTTAAAAAATTTGCCCTTATATTTTACGCAAGTGAAGAAAAATGTTTTAGATTTTTTTTTGTCTTTTCAGTGAAATAAAATTGGCATTGTACCTGTCCTCGTTGTCCTCGAAAATAGTTCCTAATAAATTTGGTAAATTCTTTCTTAAATCTGTTTACTTTTCCTTTTTGGTGAATTCCTGATTTTTATTTAATTCCGGGGGCAAGTGTAGGCTTCTAATGAAATGTATAAAAGTGTCTGTGATATTTGAACAGAAACTTTCACGAAGGCCAGGTAGAGTGTGTATGAATTTTTCAGTTTTCGGAGCTCTCTGAACTCGTCGACTTTGGAACGCTAATATTATTTACGTAGTCAAGCAGAAAGAGGCAATAAGAATGAATTTTGAATATGATATAACAGCAGTCAAAGAATGATATGACATCAGGGAAAAAATGATACTGAGTTTAGGATATGCTATGATAAATATGAATTTGGAATAACGGCACAAAAACTAACCATTATGTATATTAAATCTTTCATCGCAGAATCAGGGCTGTTTTCTGTTATTTTTTTTTCATGCAAAGTATAGACAAAAAAATAGGCGTAACGAGACACTTTCAATAGATTGGACGGTTTCCGCATTTTGGAAAATTCTTCATATTATATAAGTGGAGAAGTGTGGTACCGAAATTTCAATTTTGCTTAACAGTGAACCAAATTATCGCAATGTTCCCTGAGGAGAATTACCTTTAAAAGGTAGAATTTTAATTTTGCGTTTTGTTTTTCTCTTTTGTTTTAAATTTGCCGGTTTGGTATAAGTTATTTACTTTATTTAGAAAATTTACCTGTAGTGTATTCAAATTTTTTTTCTCTCAGTTTTTTTTTAGGTAGGGGACTAAATTTTGAAAGCAACAAGTAAGAACAAGCCGAGAGGGCTGCTAAGATTTGGGGCTAATCTCGCCCTTTCTTTTGAAAAGAACTACTAATTCAGTGGCAGTCTTTATCTTTATGTCATGAATTCCACTATCTTTGTCACGCCTTTCAAGGTAGTGATGGACATTTCCCGATTCTCTTATATCTGCCCAACTACGAACTGACGTCTTCTGGTCTTACCATACATCTATGTATTATAAACCTATGGTTTGACTATTTCTTACAAGTTATGTGTCTCTTGCCAGAACTTCAGGTAAGACAGTGTTCTGTGTCGTTTTGTTTTCTTCTTGAAGATAAACCGCTCCTGTGCCTTCTCTAAATACATCTTTAAATACGCCCGAATATGTACTTCGTTCAAGTTGAAAGGTACTTTAATGAATGAAAAGAAACCAAACGGCAACAGACGTTGTTTATATAACGCGGACGTTTTTGAAGACATGGGATTGAAAATTTTTCTAATAAATTGGCCAATCATATTTGTCGTTACATTTTATATTAAGAATAAACCCGAATCTCATAAAAACTTGCAGAATTTGTAACTAGCAGACATGAAATAACGAATTATAAGAATTATTGAGTATAAAGACATCTTTTCAACATCCTTACATCGTCGGAAAACTAATTTTTATTTGCTTGCTGTATAACAATAAATGTCCTTTTATATTACAATATTAACCCCCTTTGATATTTTCTGACTTTCATAAAATTTTCTGACAATAAATTCACATTTACTTTATTTCGCATAATTTCGAGAAGAGGTGTTTCAAAAAGAATATAAAATTAATATATTTGCACTTATTTAGTGTTTTTTGAAAGTAAAGAATTCACTTGCTAATATTAAAATCGTTTAAAACCTTAACAAGAAAATTGATTTTAATAATATACTTGAAATTAAACGCCATAAAGGAACGCACTCATAATCAAGTGAGAAAATATTCTCAGTGGAGATGTTTTGCAAGAAAGTAAAACAAGAAATTTTCACACACCAAGAAAAAGAAGAAACCAGTACATTTTTTTTTTCAATATATATTTAATTTTAATTCTGCATTGTTTTTATTTTTCAATATATATATTTTTAATTCTAGATCAACATCTACCTTGTAAAAAAAAAACAAAAACAAAAACAAACTTTTTCTTAATTTGATATTTTATTGTGACCAACTTCATTCGTTTTGAAGAGTTATGTTATGCATTTCAGGAACACTGAAACGTGATTTTATCAATATACCAAGTGCAACAGAAAATATTTAAATGCGAATAAGTAGCCATTTGATAAATTTGATGTAGTTGGAACTTATATCCACTGAAACACAATTTTCCTCCACCTCTGAAAAATATACAGAATTTGATACTGGGTTTGTAAACGGTTAAAAGATTTTATCTATCGCTCTTACTCCAAAACGAAGCATTCGTGGTTGAGTATTAAAGACAGACATGATAGTTCGAGCTTGAGTAAGTGTTGCATTAGCAAAAAAAAAGTATTACTCCTCCAATAGAGTAAAGTGTCGAAAACAGGAAGAAAATCCTGCTTACTCGACAAGAGCCAAAGCTACAAAGTTTAAGACATCAGATCAATGAGCAAGTCATGCCTATCTTTATGGAGCATAAAACGAGTGTCATACGCAGAAGTGAAGACTATAGTTGCATACATTTCAAAGGGTTTATTTGTTTTGAAAAAGTATCAGTACATGATAAAAATAAAAATGAAAAACAAAACAAACTTACAGACGAAAACATACAAACAAAGCAAAACCGAACAAAACAAAAAGGATAAGAGCATCACAATACCAAAACACATACATTAATCCCCGCCCCTCCCACAAAAAAACGAAATAAAAAACAATTAAAAACAAAACCAAAACAAATCGTATTGAAGGGGGAAATCAGGAAAAATAACAATAGAAATATTGTAACAAATTTGTTTGCCAGACAAGTCACAGTATTATAACAAACTAAAATTCTTTTTTAAACATTTTCTTAGCCCTTAAAAGGGCTTCCAGATACATTGTGGCATTTACTTCTTCTTAATTAACTTGGCTTTCTTTGCTTATAGTTGTTTTTTGTTTCTGATGATGGTTTAGCTGTCTTCTTAAATGGCTTCGCTACATGCAGGTTTCCATACTGTTGACGTTTTAGTAACTGATTTATGTGTCCAGTTTTTTTTATCTATTTATTTATTTATTTATTTATTTTTAATCTTTTTTTTGTCTTTGTCTTTTCCGGTTTTTTCTTAACTTGCCTAGTGTCATCTACAATGTGAGTTAGAAGTGGAAGTTGACCCTCTTGAAAATTTTACCGACGTTGACATCGGCCTTAGTTTGTCTTGAAGATCTCCTCAAAGTACAAATGGCTTTGGATACCAACGCTTCAAGTGCTACCGGTTTCTTGGATTTGTCTGCAGCCTTCTACTTGAGAGTCTTTCCTGGCCATGGTGTTTTAACAATTGGTACATATCCGCACTTTCTAGATTGAACCTTTCATACCTTGGAAGGGGAGAACGCGGACCTCCTTGAAGTCGCTTTTAAAAAATTTGCCCTTATAATTTACGCAAGTGAAGAAAAATGTTTTAGATTTTTTTTTTGTCTTTTCAGTGAAATAAAATTTGCATTGTACCTGTCCTCCTTGTCCTCGAAAATAGTTCCTAATAAATTTGGTAAATTCTTTCTTAAATCTGTTTACTTTTCCTTTTTGGTGAATTCCTGATTTTTATTTAATTCCGGGGGCAGGTGTAGGCTTCTAATGAAATGTATAAAAATGTCTGTGATATTTGAACAGAAACTTTCACGAAGGCCAGGTAGAGTGTGTATGAATTTTTAAGTTTTCGGAGCTCTTTGAACTCGTCGACTTTGGAAATTTTTGAAAATTAAGACAAAAAATAGGCGTAACGAGACACTTTCAATAGATTCGACGGTTTCCGCATTGTGGAAAATTCTTCATATTATATAAGTGGAGAAGTGTGGTACCGAAATTTCAATTTCGCTTAACAATGAACCAAATTATTGCGTTTTGTTTTTCTCTTTTGTTTTAAATTTGCCGGTTTGGTATAAGTTATTTACTTTATTTAGAAAATTTACATGTAGTTTATTCAAATATTTTTCTCTCAGTTTTTTTAGGTAGGGGACTAATTACGTTACAGAAACTACATAAATGTGTTTCTTTCAATTTACATTTATACAAAAGCGAATTTGTGCCGAGTATTCTATGTAATATTTTAAATTGAAAAATAATGAGTTTATTACTGACTAGAGATTTGAAAGGTTGTTCATAAACGGTTGACAAATCTTCGACTTCAATATCTAGAATTTCATTCCACTTGTTTTGCTGTTTTAAAGCAGATTCCGAAAAAATAATATAATTTTGTTGTAAAAGAGTTGGCTACACTTACTACTTTGTTTTACTAGAAGAAAAATATCGGACACTATGTCATCTTTTTGGGGTGTTAAAGGTATGAGATCTTTCCACTGTTTCGGTATTGCGTGTAATAGGCCATTATAAGTTAGAAAATTGCAACTTAAAAGTATCATTTAATCTATCTCGGGCCAAAAATTGTTGATTGTCATCGATCAAATCATTAATAAAAAATATACCTGCATTACAACATTTTTTCAAAAAATATTATCTTATTATCAATCTTTATATTGTCATTAAACCATAAGGATTGGTCCAATACACTCATTTCATTATCAGAAGACTTTGATATAAAAAAAAGCCCAGTTTTTAATAATATCTGACCAAAATTTATTGAATGATGAAGAAATTTTCACTAACCCTTCTGGGGACATCATCCATATTTTATCCCCACCATACTTATTATATTGCTTTGATATTAATATTTTCCATGGATAGTTATTTAATGGATCCAAAAGTTTGTTTATCCATGTCATTTTTAAACTAATACAAAAAGATTTTAAGTGTGGCATCCTTAATCCTCCATTTTCATAGTTATTAATCAAAACGTTGGGTTTCGTTTTATTTTGTCTTGTTTTTCACTCCACACAAAATTATAGAACATATTTTGAATCTCTGTTAAAAATGTCTTTGGGGGATTTGGTAATACTGTTAAAGATTGTATAAGGATTGGTAATGCTAATGATTTAATCACTGTAATTTTTCCCATATAAGTTAAGTTTCTAAAGCTCCATGATTTAAGTAAAGTTATCATTTTTGTTTTTTTATTCTCAAAATTAGTGTAAGTTTTGTCTTCAGAAAAGATATCATATCTTATCCCTAGTAACTTAAATTTTCCAGACTGATTCCATTTTTTTCTGGTAGCAAGACTTCTTTGGAATGTTTTTTTTTAACCAATCCATATAGCTTCTGTTTTATCAATATTAGCCCGCAGTCCAGCACACTCAGAAAATTTCTCTAAAAGGTATATGGATCTCTCTATGGAATGTTCATTATCGTCTAAGATTAGTGAGGAGTCATCTGCATATTGCAAAAGTAAAAATTCAGAATTATCTATTTTTATTCCGCTTATTTCAGGGTCAAATTTCATAGCAGCACTCATTAGTTCTAGGGAGAGTATAAAAAGATAAGGAGATAGAGGATCCCCTTGACGTAGCCCCCCTTCCCACCTTAAAAAAGTCTGAACAGTGACCATTATTTATTATACAGCTTTGTGTATCAGCATATAAGGTATTGACACATGTTAAGGTATGTTGTTAGGTGCTTTAAAAGATACTTATAATGTGAAATATTCTACTTATTCGTGTGCATGTGACAGACTTCTTTTTATACAAATGATAAAAAGTTTTTGATTGAAGGTACTTTGTATATTTTAGAAGAAAAATGATATTTTCGATAATTTTCCGCTAATATAGACTTGTGGATCGTATCGTTTCTTAAACCCTGACATTGACCAGAAAAAATATGCATTTTTTTTTTTAAATCATAATCTTTTCATGTGCCGATTTCCGTCAGGGTACATGCAGCGGTTCAGATACAATAAATTAAAAAAAAGACGATATTTTGCTGCTTACTTTCCATTTTTTACAAATCGATCACTCCTCACTCATACACGTAGTTTCTTTCAATAAAGTCACGCCTCTTTTTCCTGATCGATACCTAGACTTGACCATTGAACCAATAAAATCATGTGATGATGATTACCTTTGAAATCATGGGATGGCGCTGTTTCAGGACAACATTATTTTCTTAGCAACAACGAAAGACCTTTTGGATGACATTGTTTCTTACGCAGTAATTGTCAATAAATTGATCTATTAATGATGCATGTTAAAACATCTATCTGTACATACAATTTTGTCAGGGTACATGCATTTTAACATCCGATAGCAATTGATTTTGACAGTCTGTCAATTGAATATTTTTTTTCACGACAGTTGATTATTTAAGAAATTTTCGTATCAATCCTTCTTGTGGACAAGTTTATTCATTTTTTCCGTACAGAGCAAAGGTCTGGTAATTGAATGACGTTTGAACTAAATATTGTATTTGTCTGTTTCTTTTTTTAATCTTGGCATTTTGTCGATTGTTTACTTTCGTCGCCATGCTCTTATTGGGATCAGAAATTGTTATAATCACAGGAGAGTTTTTCTAGAAGGGAGATAATTTTATACCACTAGATTTCCCGCTGTCCGGTTGCACTATTTCTAGAAACTGACACGAGACGCGATTGACCAATCGCTAACTCAGATCAAATAATACCCATGTTGATTATCATTTCGATAACCAACTAGTCAGGAGGTGTTTATATTCGCTAGAAATTAGAGAATCACCGATAACTGTTATTTGTTTAATATTTTTTACGACCTCTTAACACACACAAAAAAGACACAACATGCATTTATTATCTTTAGGATATCATTGTTGTGTGAATGAAAATTTAATGTTGTAAATCATTAATAAATCAGCTTTCCGGCAAAGTTTTAAGAATAATTTTATATGAAGTAAATCAAAAGTTACAGCCGAAAGTAGCAACCAAGACAGAACTTTTGATTTGATCAAACTGGTTTGTTAAATAGTTTCGAATCTATATTTTATTATTCCCAGATGTTAAACTACATTTTTTCAAAAAGATCTGGGACTAATATAAATATTTTTAGTCCTAGAAAATATTATCCGATTTCAATGAAATTCCACTGATAAACTCAGATTCTTGTTAAGTTTGTTTTAATTTTCTGACATTCAGTTCTAAAAAATCATTGATTTATAGATGAAGTGTAAAATTAAGGACAATTATCATTCTCTTCCTATCTATAATATAAATGCAGTTATATTCTTCTTCGTTGCATCTTAGAAAAAATATCACATAATCACGAGCGGAAGAAGGACGGGCATTCCGAATACATATAGATATATTCTGCTGAAGTGAAATATCTAGGTAAATCCTGCAATTTGATTGGTTACCTTGAGAGGGGATATGAGACCGTATGCCCGTGGTAACAAAATCTCAATTTTTAAACGCTTTCAATAGAAAAATTATAGCACTTCTAGCAGAATAAAAATGTTATTCGGGCTTCACAGGGGATACAGGTTCATATTCCCTGTCTGTGCCCTATATCCCCTTCGCCTGACGGCTTAGGGGATATAAAACACGGACAGGGAATATGAACCCGTATCCCCTGTGAAGATTCCCGAATAACATATAATATTAAACGTACGAGGTAGTATTATCCGGAGACAGAAAGCTATACCCTACCTAGGACTCTTGATACATCTGGAAAATTGCCCAAGCCTGCTATGCCTAGTTAGATGTAAATGTCAATTTATCAATATTTTACCAAGATTAAACCATGTTCAACGTAAATATAAAGTAATTTATCAGGTCCAGTGTTATGTCTTGCGATATAATCGCTGGACAGGTATAACATGTATCTAGTTGTCACATTCGTCAGACAGCAAATCAGACTGTAACATTGTTTGGCGGTATTCCTCGCCGAAAAACACTGAATCCTCTCTGCTATCGCAGCTAAGCTACACCTAGCTCACATATATCATTTACATCGTTGCAACCCTACATTAAACCTGCAAGGAGGTATCACCTGGTTACCGAAAGCTGTTTTTTCTAGCCTATCTAGGCCGAGTGGTCTAGGAAGGTGGACGCCATGAATTGAGGACGGTGTTGCCATATATGTCACAGTAACGGTGGTTAGAATCTTACAGAGGGAACTCACAAAAATGCACTGGCACAAGTCAGCGGATCTGACAATGTTCGGTCGACAACTTGTCTATACAGGAACGATCAGCACGTGCAGAAACCTTTGTAGGGCAAACCAGATCAGTAGCATTTATAATTTACAATGCAATTAGATTTTTTTTGCAGCCACATTTCAAAAGTTCTTGACAAGATGCAGCAACAGAAGGTGGTGTTGTCCATTTAGGTTTGAATGCTCTGCTATCTTTGTCCATGACCCATCAATATTCTACATGATTAGGCAGCTGTTGGATGCAAGTTAAAGCTTAGCCCCAAACATTTACACCTTGGTAGGCTTCTCGCTTGATATGCTCGATAAGGAAATTTCTTGTTGGAGGGATGGCATCAAAAGACCTCGATCCGTTTTCTGGCAAATAATTCAAAGCACGAGTCATTTACGCCAAATGTAGAGGTTCCATGGTCATAAACAATACATACAAAAGCTTCCAATAATTCAACATCAGCATCTTTCACCGAATCTGGTACCCTTCCTAGGCGGATAAAGACTCTTCATACAGCTGGAAAATTTCCCAAGCCTGCTAGGCTTAATTCTTACATTTCCCTCGAAATACTACAGTATTACAACCAGCTAAGCTAAGCTAAGCAATGAAACTTCTAAAGATTGGTAGCCAACGGAAATCATTATTTCAACCAAAACTTTCCATAGTTTCTCGATTTCTAGATTTTGAAATTACAAAACAGGGATTCCAAATACAACTACATCTGAGTCGGAACTGTATATAGCGATTTCATTGCAGCCATCTATCACAGCGTGTTTGATATGAACAAACATTAACGTGTCGTCTTCTTCGTGATTACATGGAGACAACCAGTTAGTATCTATGTCAGTGTTAGATAGGACATCCTGATCCTTTGTAACAAACAACTGCCAGTTTGTACCAATTGTAAAGATAAGTTCACCTAAAAATTGAATAGCTTAGTTTTTTATCATTGTCCCAGAGAAAGCTACCGCATACATACTCCATTCCTTCGAAGTTTTACTAGTACCGACAACTTAACGCCCTTTTTTCTCTGTGATTATACATCAGGGCTGTGTTCTATCATTAGGACCAGTTCAATGAGAGACGTGTATGTATATCTTCGCTGGAAAATGATCCTGAAATTTAGACGTGTGTTCCCTTATATGTGTCCTGACAAATTGTGCTGTTCCTGTCATATTTGATGTATCACCTTAACTACAAGCCAATGTCATAGCTGGGCCGTCCGACATCTTTCACGAAAAGTAGGAGAACATCTCTGCCTTTAGAGTAAGCTTCTAGGTTTGGGAATTTAGCCAATGACATTTCTGTAAATGTTAAAAATGGATAACAGGAAACACCTACAACGGCTGAAAATTATAATTACATGCAACGATTTGCATGTAAGCCTTGTTCTGTGAAGCCTTGTTCTGTGAACATACCCTGACTTGACACTCAACTGCAGTACTCGTTTCTCAAACATAATCTGAAAAGCGTTTGCATCTCTATTACTGCATACAGGCTCTTAAATGTGTTCTGCGTCTGTTATCTGATTCCTCTTCACATGATTGTAATTCGTTTTTCTTCTTTAAAGCCTTCTCCTTGTTGTAAGACTTGCCAAACAAGCAGGGTGGTATTTCATATTCTGAGCTATAACATTACATGCACTTAACTTGGTTAGCAATTTTTTTGTCTTGAAGCGTTTTGGAACAATTTTGCAATCTTTCACTGAGCTCCATAGTCATAGCCTCTCTCAGAGACGATAACAATGCCCCCTTCTTGCATAAAAACACTGGAAAATATTTTCCTCTTCTCTCCGGCTCACGGTGTCATGTTTTTGTCTACCCGCTTCGATTTCGTGTTGTAAAATCTTATACGACAGCTTGGATGGTTTCCCAGTCTTTTTCCGATGCCATCTCCGTAATCTGACATTCTAATGTCTAGAGGAATTGGCAAGCTATTCAGTTCATTGAATTTGTAAACATTTTGTAACCATCTACAGTTGACACCAACACTTCATTTATGTTTTCCTGACACAAACAACATTTTAACCAATCGGTTTCCCTACTGTCCGTTGAGACTGATGACAATCGAAATCTTTTCGGCATGAACGCAAACACTAATAAGCAATTTAAAGTAATAAACAGATTTGAACAATATATCTTTCGGAACACTGAATGCTGCAAACTGTATATAGGTACATCGGCTTACGAATAACGAAGCAAAAATGATGAAAGGGGAAATTCTAAAATTAAAAATCCAAAATCATGGCAAATCATATCCAACTAAAATTGAGACAACATGCCAAAGACAAAAACAAACAAACAAACAAAAACGAACAAGAACGTCATAAAACTAAAGCACTAGCAGTATGAAGCAGTACAAAACTGAGGTGTCAGCAGGTGCTCCGGAAGGGTAAGCACGATCTGCTCCACGTTTGGCACCCGTCACACTGCCAGTGAAAAGTCCGGTTTTGTCATAGTCGGTGTTTGTCAGTCTGTTAGGCCGAGGGATTATCCTTTTACCACCTAAAACTGTACCTTATTGTACGAGATTCGACTGAGTCCGTTGATGTTGTTCTTACACTCAGCCGGCTGGTTTATCCATTGCCATTTCACTCGCGTGCGATCTTTACATCATACGGGGGTTATGTCCTTTCCCCCTTGGCTCAGCTTTTGCGTTAAAACTAAATTCAACCTCTTTTAACACGGTTCATTATGTCTATTTTAAAATGTTTTAAAAATTTGGTATCTAAAGTGAATCATCCTTTTCTAAAATACAAATGTAGATTTAAAACCGTTAATTTTCCCTTGAATTTCGCGCATGCGCTTAAAAGTTAATTCTTTAAGTTAA
The DNA here is from genome assembly GCA_002080025.1 of Modiolus philippinarum. Classification (NCBI taxonomy): domain Eukaryota; kingdom Metazoa; phylum Mollusca; class Bivalvia; order Mytilida; family Modiolidae; genus Modiolus; species Modiolus philippinarum. The sequence goes on along the minus strand of MJUU01021095.1, from coordinate 11,426 downwards.
TGGACTTTCAAATGTTTTGGTTTTATCTGCACTGATGAGACATAAGTTGTGGAAATGTGCATATGCAGAAATTAAATTTAAAGTAACTTCGGTATTTTGATATTCATTGATGTTGATGAATAATATATGTCATATACCATTCAGATGAAATACTGAAAGCCCATAGAACACATATACATATCTAAGATAAACTACCTGTAAATTTCTACTGTTTTTTAATGACTGCAAATTTAAGCCATATTGAAAATTAGGTAGCCATTTTGAATTTTTTTTGTGGCCAGTTGTTCAATAATGTGTATTCTGTGTGCAAAGGTTGGTACTTGTATCACTATTTCCAGAATTCCTTTGAAACTCTCACTGTGTGGTTGTTTAAATCTTTTAAAGATTAAAGATTGAATGCTTGATTGAATAGAGTTTTACGTCCAGTGAGCAACATTTTAGCTATATCAGGACAAGAACAACTTAATCAAGTAAGAGAAGAAAGAAACAACGATGGAAGGGACAACGAGTTTTGATTGCCGCTGGTAAAGGGGAGAATGGGTAGGGGCAGGAGATTTAGCCTTCTGTACGAGTCCCAGTGACTCTGCTCTCTGCAGACAATATAGAAAGGGTCTTTATACTTCATGGAGCGTGGTGTTTCTCCACACAGTTTGGCTTCAATGGTTCGCGGCCAGGCTTTCCGTATTATGATCTGACTACCCTGCATAGACAGGGCATTCCCCTATCCACTAACTGGGGATAAACCCGGAGTCCTGAAAACTGAATCAGGTGCCGCGTAAAGATTTAGAAGAAGTGTGTATTTAATGGTGTGTTCGTTCCCTTCCCCTTGAAATGTGAAATTCTCTTGTTCTATACTTTTTGCAGAACAAATTGAAATTTACATCGATGTATCTTGCACTCAATGATAAATGAGTGCGCGACTCTATGGTGTTTAATTTCTTTTCTATTTAGTTTTATCAATTAACTTGTTTAAGTTTTAAGCAATTTTAAAAATAGCAATATAATTCTCCATTCCCATTAAGTACTAAAATATATCATAGGTATAAATCTATATTCTATTTAAAACACGTATTCACAAAGTTGTACAATGAGAGTCAAAAATATTTCTAATTATAAAATTTTATTTAACACAGTATTTACAAAAGGGGCTAATTTTATAATTACATGTATAGAAAATTCAAGTTCTCAGATAAAAGATATAGATGGTACTGTAATATTTATTTCCCTATTATAAGTTGCCCATGCAAAATTTGCACCCTACTCAAAAAAGAGGTCTTAAGTATATATAACAGTAAATTTTTCATGAGTTTTCAAATATTTAGTCCTTTTTACAATGACAAAGGTCACTTCCTTCAACTTGAGCTACCAAATACCACAATGGGCATAAGGATAGGCTGCATTAATTTTCTTTTAAATGTGGGTAATTATTCTCTAGCGATTTCGATTTGAACAGGATCAAATTTAGAAAGGAGCCAAATATTGCATTTTATTTTTTTTGTGTTATTCGTCTATTCTTCTTCTCTTATTTTTTTGTATTATTATGTTTTTGTCGTTTTGGTTTTTTTTTCTGTTTTGGTTTTTATTTTAATGCTTAAATCTACGATGCATTCCTCATATTTAAAATACAACTTGGTAATCTTCAAATGTATTCTCAGTTTAATAGTTTCTGCTGTACTTAGTATGTTAACAAGTTAATGTGTTAGGTGAAATGAAAAAAAGAACACAAAATGGCTCAACATCAAAATAAGTTATAATATGACATTTTCTGAGCATCTAGATATTGTTTTACAAGCATATAAGTAGTATAACGGGTTACTTCAGACCACTTTTGTCGAGGACCCCCATAGTGCATTCTTTGTAAAATATTTTCATTTTCCCCTAATTTTCCCTAAAATATGCAAATTAGTTCAGGAGCGAATTTTTGTGCTAATATAGAGGGCGCTGCAATCGTTATTGACGAGGTGCTAAGGGTATCATTGGCCTTTTGGCCTGTCTTAGGTATTGTCACTAGTTTTGCCTACTAGTCTCGCCCTACCTGTATCCAGGATACTTTGATAGGTCTCGCCTTCTACTCTGGTCTCGCCCTTCTTCTGTCCATGTCCACTGGTCTCGTGTTTATCCCAGCTTTGACCTTGCTTTTACCCTAACCCTTATCTATTTTTGACTACACCTTAACCATTGTCTCTAGAATCCCTTTGTTATAGTGTGTCATTGACCTTTGACCTTGTCCTGAGTGATTTGCCTTTGGCTTTGACTTCACTAGTTCATGTTTAGTCACTGGTCTCGCGCTATAACTATCCAAGGTACTTTCCTAGGTCTCGCCTTCTACTTTAGTAGTGTGTCATTGACCTTTGGACTCTACAAATGTCCCTCGCTTGGTTTCACCCTTCTTCTGTTCAAGATATCTTCATTGGTCTCGCCCTACTTCTATCCAGGATACTTTCCTAGGTCACGCCTAGGTTATACGTTCTACTTTAGTTTTGCTTTCTACTTTGGTTTTGCCCTACTTCTGTCCTTGGTATTTTCACTGTTATCGTCTTTATCCTAACCCTAACCTTACACTTATCCTTGTACTAACCCTAACTTTTCTGTTGTTAGATCAGTAATGTTGTATTTGTTCACGACTAACCCTAACCATTCTTTTTGCAGTTTTTTTTTATACCTCCATAGTTACTTTCTATTCTTATATTTCATTGGAGTTATCTCCCTTTTATCTCTAACGTTAATTCCTATGACAACTCTATATTCATTCATTATTTATTTTC
>MJUU01021091.1:16273-33203 GCA_002080025.1 Modiolus philippinarum | reverse complement strand
ATTGTTTTCCGGTTTATTACGACAATTTCTCACATCTCGATAGTTAAACTTTCACATTTTAAAGTTCTCGGATAAACCTCGAACTTTAAAATGTGAAAATTTAACTATCTATATAGTCGATGTGAGAAATATACGTAATAAACTGGAAACAATGTTAGAGACTATATGTAATTTGTTCAAATATTGAAATGTGAAATACTTGTTTAATGATTGAGGTCTTTGAGTTTTTGATCATAAAAGAAGGGGGCAAGGGGGTTAACTGTTATTGTGTGTATTGGATAAAATTAATTCTCTGCTACCTGTTATTGCAATGTCCAAAATCCTGCTATCTGTTATTTGAAAAATCAGTTTGCTTTTATCACGGAAATTCCAATACACTGTTATCTGTTATTGGAAAATCAGTTCGCTGTTATGCTGTTATTGAAACCCCTATGCCCTCTCTCCTCGAAGAAGCTTATAAAATGGAATTATCCCCATACAGGGGTTGGTCTTCTTAAAAACAGTGATTTTACTAATGCAAATTCGATGAAGTATATTCATCTTCTGTTGTAATTGTCTTTAGCTTAGGGTATTAGTGCTTTTGTTGGGCAACGGATGACAATCTTTGCCAGTTTAATATATGTTTTATGACGATCCCACATCCATGAATATAAATTCAAATTCAAATTCTTTATTGTCATTAAACATGAAATGTTTGTTACAAACAATAAACAATAAGTATAACAAACATTAAATAAAAACATATCAACAAGTTATTCAACCTAAGTTCCCTGAACTCAGTTCCATTGACTGTTTTAAAAGGGAACCTATATTTTTTACTTGTTTGGAGGAAGTTTAGTTTCATAAGTTTTTAATTTTCCGCTCGTCTGTCAAGTTCAATGTCTTTCATATTTTTAGATACAAAAGATGTAGCATTGCTCGACCGGTGCTAGGGGCCGTCTTGACTTACTATGAGGTATGAGCAAAACTCATTGTTGAATGCCTTATGGTGACTTCAAGATGAAGAAAAACAGTAAAACCATTGTTCTACCATGTATTTTTAGAGATTTTGTCTCATGTCCTCTTACTGTTTATCTGTGTACATTGCTATGAATATTCAAGATTACATCAACTCCAATACAAGTCCCTGATAAATTGGTAGCTATTCTTGCGTGTTTGTTTAGGTACTGTTGTTTCTGTTTGCTGTTTGCTTTTGGTTGCAGCTGTTATATACTGTTACCTATTACCGTTTCTTGTGGGGTTCCGAAAAAATAAAATTCATTGAGTCGGTATTACTCTTGCATGATTTATTATACAGGAAAGTCCAATCGAACATTTTTAATCTTTTTCGACGATTGTAAAAATATGCGCGTTTGTTGTGTCACTGTAATGTCCGGTATGCCTGCATGACCATTCAAAATAATGAATAGCTGAAATTAAAAACTTATCACATATTAAAACATACAGATAGGACTGAATGCATTGTGAATAATTCTTAAGAATTTGAAGAAACTCATTTCTTGTTGCTTTAAGCATGTGTAAGGAATCTTCCATCACATTAACTTAAATTATGAAGTCAAAATAACAGTAAAAAACCCACAATGGCCGAAAACTACAATCACATGGCACAATCCACAAGAGAACTGCATCAGACAAAGACACATACCAGAATTAAGACAAAAGAAAACACTAACAGATATGGTATGATCTTGTTTTGCCATTCCAATTACATCATGATCCTGACAGGCCCAAAAGATCATGCTTACCCTTCCGGAACACCTGATGATACTCCCGGTTTTCAGTGGGAGTTCACACTGTCAGTGCTTTAGTTTTTTGTGTTGTTTTGTATATCACACTGTAATCTTATAGTTTTGTCTCTGTTGTTGATGTATGTGGTTCCGATTTGTTCTGGTTATTGTCCAATTACTCAATAGATTATTAAAAGCTTTTCAAACTTCTACCATGGTACTGTTTGAGGGTTAAAGAAGTAACATGTACCATGGATATCAATTGGTTTTTAAATGACATTAACCAATCAGCCACCCAACAGATCTTTCAAATATCATATTCTAGCTGGCTGTGTGACGGGTGTCATGCGTGGAGCAGATCATACTTACCCTTCCGGACATGATGATACCTCAGTTTTTATAGGGGTTCACACTGCTAGTGCTTTAGTTTTGTGGCATTCTTGTTCATTTTTGTTTATCTGTTTTGTCTTTGTCATACTGTCTCAATTCGTGTTTTTGTGAATTGCTGTGATTTTTTGCCCTGTCTATAGACTTCGATTTTTTGTGAATTTCACCCCTTTGTTCCTTCGGTATTCTACTGCCGTTGTTTTAGAATTTCCCCTTTCCTCGATCTTGCTTCGGTATTCGTTTGTCGATGTATTCTTTTTGAAAATCCAATCAAGCAAATTGTCAATGTTAATTACACCCTGAGTTTATGGTAGTAGACGTTGGTAAAGGGAGATAACTCTTTAAATCAGTTAAGCGTTTGAAACAGTCAGTTTCATTTATGATTTTAAGCTTTGATTTGAAAAAGAATTAAAATCATCTTTATCTGTTAGAAGCTTTAAATATATCTATTAAAATGTTTAAGTTATATTCCTTTACCAAATTCTACTACCTTAAAGGCTTCTAAAGTATATTTTAAATAAATTGATATTTAACTCAATGATATTAATTATATGAAGTGTGTGTGTGTGTGTATGTGTGTGTGTGTGTGTGTGTGTGTCAAGCCATAGCGTGAATTTTTAGAATTTTATGCCATGATAGAATAAAATAAGATTCAACTGTGTTTGATCTCTAATATTCGGTTCTATCAAAAGATTAATAAATCGAATTCACTGAAATATTGTTAGGGCAGACATGGCTTGCTGTCCGTTATGGTCAGCTATCAATATGTAATTACTCTCCTCAGGGTTGCACCAGGTAATCAATTAATCATTATACTGTCGTGGTGTAAAATTCGTCAAAAATCTTACTAGACTTTTTGGACTATTTTATTTTCGGATATTGTTTACTAGTAGTTTTATTTTATTATTTTGAGACTGTAAATTAGTATTTAGCTATACAACTGTTTGTCGCCTTTTTAAAATCCTCTTAAAGTTACTTATCATTTTGCAATTTTTGAGACATTTACATTCGTTTTCTCGCAGGCGTTTAATAAGATAATTTTCTATCATAATTGTGTTATTTTAATTGTTATATTGTGCTAAATTGTTTAAATCCCGCGGGGAATTTATTACTCAAAATTAGTGACAGATGTCAGGTTCTGACATGTATTGTTAGATTGTTATAAATATTGTTAGAAGTTGTATTTTGATCAGATTGGAATTCAGTATTGTACTGATCGGAACCATCTATATAAAATTGTTATATTTCATACTAACGTTATTAAATTATTATTCGCGGTAACCAGAGTCGTTGTTGCTGAGAGCCGGGTGTGCAGAATTACAGTTGACACCCCTATTCACCACTTTGTATATTGTCGTTTGTGCGCGGTAACCAGGCCGGCACATCTCCAGTCACAGGAGTGCAGTTCTCGCTGTGGACCCTTTTGTTTATTGTTGTGGTGTATGCGGTAGGCAGACCGGTACAAATCTTAAGTCTTAGAGAGCCAAAAGTTCTCTCTGACAATACCTTGTACTGAAATAATCACCGATAAAACCTTTATTATCAGGTAAAAATGTAATCAAGAATCCCATTAGAAGGCCCTGTAGTAGAAGTGCAGTCTTACTTTGATAACGTTATCTAACTGGCCATATTTTGATGGCGGGCATATCATTTTACCAATTTCAATGACATCGAAAATTTAAAAAAAAACAGAATATGTGTGAAATAATTTCAACAAATAGTACAGTGCCATATAAAGTTCCTGGAGAGAAAATGCTGCGTTTCCCAGTCCGTTTGTTATATTGTAAACTACTTACATTACAACATGGGAAGATAAATATAGAACAAGTATAAGCTTTTTAAAAAAAGCTTGACGCTTTTTAGCGTTTAATTATTTTTCTTTAATAAAAACATTGTCTATAATTGTGTAGTAAAGTTCCCATATCCACATATTTTTGTAGGGTAAATATTAGAGACATTGGCTTATGCTTTGAAATAGTATCTCTCACTTGTGCAAAGAATTGTCTTAATGATATTGTAAACTACGATGGCCGATAGCGGCCGACAGTTTACTTTTTCAAAAAAAGTAAAAGTGTCCAAACATTTACATGGCAAATTTGCATTTTTTGTTTTTATAGTAAAACTGTACATATAGAAACTCTAGGGCAAATTCACATTTCACAACAAATGTAAAACTGTCACGCTGTTAAAGCAATGGACAGATATTGTTTTTGCAAAAAGTAAAAATGCCAGTTTTCTAAAAACGTGGCATTTTTTCTTTCTGTAGAAATAATTGGGTAAATGACCGGTACGCTAACCTTGAAGGTCAGAAGTCTGGAAAATATACCAAGAGCAAACGTCTTCGTAAATCAGAATATGTCATTTAAAAACAACAGAAACTCGCTATTTTGATAGAGTACCATCCTAATAAAGGTTGGCTCGTACACCAACCTCTCAATTCGACATTCAACTCTATTGATCGGTAACACCAGGATGTCATAAACATTTAAGAACTTAAATACTTTGAAATAATTTTGTTTATGACTGATAAGTTAAATGTTGATTTATCTGAAGTATTGCTATTTCTTTTTTTGAAATAATTTTTTGCATACATTGTAATGATCTGTAATAGATTGAATAAAAGTATCTCAGTTATTAAGTATTAGAAAAAGATCTTTTCAAAAACATCAAAGATTCATGGAGTTATGCAGATGTTATAGTCATCAGGTCAGATCTATCAAAGCGATAAGACCGAATATATTAGTTGTTAATTTACAAGTAATAAAATTGACAATTGAATGGCTATTGGATCTCTTGTTTAGTGTTTGATTTTATCAATTTGCATTATTAAATAACATTTATTTATTATAATAAACTCTATTCCTCATTTGTTTTCGTATTGATGAATAAATATATGTTTATATTTATACATATTAATTCGATTTATCCCCATATTTCGGATTTTACCCAATCCATCATCACCCATTCGGGATTGATACTAGTAAATCGCTGATCAGTTAGGACAGGGTATGGTGTTATTAGGATGTTACGTCATCATCTGGAAGTCTTGATACTGAAGTTTTGCTTTTTTAATGACTTTTACAGATTACGGTACTCATTTTCCACATAGCTAGGTTATCAAAGTTGGAAAGGTTAGTGTACCGGTCATTAACCCAATTATTCCAACGAAAAGAAAAAAATGCCATGTTTTTAAAAAAACTGGCATTTCAACTTTTTATAAAAACAAGTTCTGTTAATTGCTTAAACATCCTGACAGTTTTACATTTGTTAGTAAAAATGATTTTGAACAACAATTTCTTTATGAACAGTTTTGCATTTTAACAAAAAATGCAAATTTGCCATGTAAATGTTTGGACACTTTTACTTTTTTAAAAAAGTAAACCGTCGGCCGCTATCGGCCATCGTAGTAAACCCTATACTTTCACTATCAATAATTCTAGACACTTGTCCGACTCGCCCCCAGTTCTACCAGCTCGCCCCAACTTTAATTACCAACTCGTCCCACCATAGATTCTTGTCCCATTACTCGTTTCATCCTGTTGAATACAACTTGAGTGTCTATTTAAATTGATAGGATGAGATGACCAGACACTAACGCGGTGAGTTTGATGTAAATGCGGTGAGTGTGCTGGAAATAGGGGAGAGTTGACAGTGGGACGAGTTGACCTGGATCCAATCGTGTATCGTTAGAATGTTTTTCAGCGTGACGATTACAAAGGCATTCAAGAGCGTCATACTAGCATACATTTGTAGTAAGCCGAAACTTATCGATCCAACAGTAAGTTTGGCCAAAGCACGCAAAGTTAAGGCCGCCTCTCGGGAAGCGCAATAATAATTTTTTTTTCTTGATTCGAAAAATATTGGCGACCATATTTGAAGTATCTTTTTGTCGATAATTAACTTATTATAAAACATTTGATCGAACAATTTTTTAAAAACTATTGATTGAACTTTTTTTTTATCAATTTTCAAGATATTGGGAAATTGCCTATTGATTGTACGATCCTAACGGTTTTTGTACATGAATGCATATTTTTGTGTTTACATTGATCTACTGATTGACAAAGTAGGCGTGGTCCAAGATACTTTTTTCACACTTTTTTTCCGCATTCGGACAGTAGCAAATAGTGAAAATATTTGCCCCACGAGATCAAAGAAAACTCATACTAATTACCGATCAATCAGAATAACTATTTCAAACAATATTCTTGTATGTTTCAGGGTGGAACGATGTTGGTTTCCGTAACCCATTTGTCATATCTCCAAATATTGACATGTTAGCTAAGAATGGTGTGATACTTAACCAGACATACGTACAGCCATTATGTACACCGTAAGTAACATACATAAGAAACTAAATTTGTGGTGTGAAGCATGAATAACATTCTGTATGTTTGCCGTTTGCCCATATAAATAAGCCAAACGCTGGAATCAATTTTCGCGCACCCCTTCCCAACTTCCCGTGAAGATTTTGTTTAGCAATTCTGTTTTCCCTTTTCAAAGTAAAACATGGTAACATGAACATAACCTTTGAACAAAGGAAAGGGCTACTTCTCCACAAAATTTTGGTTTTCGCAAAAGTTTCATCTGAATAGATGAACTATCCAAAACCTTGATATAATATGAAACCCAAATAAATACCGGTATTAAAAGGAAAATACGCTTGTTAACTTTTATATTGGGAATATACGTTTGTTAAAATTATGAAATGTTATAGTCTGGGGATACAAAAGTTGACCCCCCATCAATAATTTTGAAAATTACGATTTTTTGTACTTTTAGATCCCTTGCTGTACTTTTTATACCTAACTTATCAGTTCTGGAACAACGTTGAAAAGTTGCCATAATAAAGCGTGTAGAGGTTTATTTCTCTTGTAAAAATATTATAGGATTAAACACTGTTTTAAAGGAATTTATTGGAGTATAAGTTGGACCAATTCACTCACAAACAAATAAAAGTCCGAAGGACTTTTATGACATGTTTGTGAGTGACTTGGTCCCGTTTATACTCCTATAAATTCCTTTCAAACGGTGTTTAATCCATATAATTCTTTTAATTTGATGATAAGTAATTAAATTCTTACTTTTATAATGCCAATCACACGTTTTTGTTCTATTTGATTCACTCGGCGTATGAATTACAGGACAAGGTGAACTTAAATGTAGTTCGGTCAACGTCGTCTATCGAAAAATAAACGACTTCAGAAATTGCTACCGGAAGTAAATTCAACCAATCATATCAGCGTATTTCCTATTATGCAAATCATATAAGAATTATTTAGAAAAAAATGATTTTCTTGATTTTTTTACTTTCCAATGTTAGAATCGCACACAATCGGAATGTATATAATTTGATTTACAATTTGATAATTATTTTTATGTTATCTTAGCAATACATTGTGGTCAAAACATTTTGTTTTATTCTGATAGAGTTGGACCAGTAGTTTCAGAGAAGATCCTGAATGGAAGTTCAAAAATGTCGAAACATTGATAGTAGAATACGGAGGAACAAGGGAAGTGATGATCACAAAAATCGAAGTCAAAACATGGAAAAAACGTCAAAAGAGAAAAACAAAGAAAAAAAACAAGGACATGAGACTGCCACAATGCACGGAAATAAATACACATCATTAAGAACTAAGGCACTTATTTTGTGAACTCCTATGAAAATCGGGAGTGACATCATTTGCTCCGGAAGGGTAAGCATGTCCTGCTCTACTAACGACACCCGTCACACTATTAGTGAGGCATTTATTGTTTTGAAAGATCTGTTAGGTGGCGGATTGGTTAATATCATTCTCTAACCCTTAGACAAAAGCCATCAAAGTCCAATGCAAATGAGTACCCCTCCCTAAAAATTAATGCATATCTCGTAATATGTGAACTTTAAATGCTATTAAATAATGTTAAATGTCAATGTGTGTTTTATGTCACTATTTCTAATATAAAATACCTTTCAATAGGATAAATGAAAGGATATGGAGTGAATGTACATGTGACAAAAACGATACATAGAAAACTCCAATTTATCAAGGACAGGGCTTTTATTCCTGTCTACATCTTGATGTCGTCTGAGGGTCTTCAACTAGGGGTGAACAATATTCACCCCCTCAAAGCGAGATCAAGTAGACTTTAACTAAATAAGTTTAATAAATCGGTTGTTTTACTCTGATAAAATGGGTATTAGTAAGAGTTTAACACTTACCCTAGTCTTCTATACGGAGGTAAGTAAATTGTTAGGATACATCGGCAAACGAATACCGAAGCAATAACGAGGAAAGGGGAAATTCTAAAATCATAAATCCAACATCACGGCAATTCGCAGCAATGCAAATTGCGACAGTATGACAAAAACAAAACAAATAAACAAACATGAACAAGAACGCCAGAAAACTAAAACACCAGCAGTGTTAACTACTGCTCAATTTCGAAGGAAGAACTACTCAATTTTGTTAACTGGTTGTCCTTTTGTCTAACAAAATTTGGAAAATTCCACAAAAAGGTTTTTATTTCGGACTAGTAAAATCACTACAGGACTACTCCTTTTGACTACCAAGGTCATAAAGTTAGTGTCAACCCCTGGTCATTACAAGTACTATATTATTGTCATGTTTATATGCTCAGTTTTCCGGATAGGAAATATAGGCGGAAGTAAACAGTCCATATCATATACCCAGTCTGATATGGGCATATCAGACCGCCTCGTTCTGAAAATCCATATCAGACTGGTGATATGGCTATTTCAGCCCGGGTGTGATGACAAGTCCTAATAGACATTTTCACCATAAGCCGAAACCGTAACCGAAACCGAGACCGAAAGCGAAGCCAATTTAACTTGAATAATATTCAACTTTCAAAAGTGTTTTTGTGATATAAATCATATTTGCATTAGTCTTTTAACTATATAGATTATCCTTTTACAAAGGTTTTATTCTTTTCGAGGTGTTAGAATATGCGTCTAAACGATAGTGCAGCGCAAAATTCAACATTTGTGAATGTTACATCAGTTTTGATGATTTGATATTCAAATTGTTTTCGTGTGTATGGAGTGGCAATTGTGTGGCCGGATATTTTTGTGAAATCAGGATAAAGATGCTATTACATACGAATTCACTAATCTTACAGGTCCATAGGAACAATAGTCTTTTCTAAGAGATGTTCTACACTAGTAGGTTGATGGCAAGCCAAATTGGACAAAATATGTGATTTATTAATATACAAAAAAATAATATTTTAAACAATTTATTTACAAATATTTATAATTTAATTGTTTATAATTGAATTGTCAATATTCATAATTCATTAAGTATTATTTATAAATTGAAAACAATTATTATCATTATATTGGATTGTAAATATCACTAAATAAATTATTAATATTAATAAATGAATTAGAAATATTTGTAAATTATTTCCTAATATTAATAAATGAAGAATGATATTGATAAATGAAGTTAACATATTTATATATGAATTTCAAATATGAGAAATAAGCAGAAATTATAAATATAAAAAAAACATCGCAAATATTTATAATTTATTTATTAGTATTCATAAATAGAATGCACATAATAAATCAATAATAAATATCAATTAACCAATTGTTTATATCATTTATATTTAAAGATGAATTATAAACGTGTATAATGAATTGTTTATATCTATGTCAATATTTACAATTCATTTTTAAATACTAATGATTTAATTGTTAAAAGTTGGAATTTAATTATTACTTTTTAACAATTCATTTGTCCATTATAATAATTGGAAAATAATTTTTTATATTTATAATTGAATTGTAAAGATTAATAAATTAATAATTAATATTATTAAATTCATTATAGATAATAAAAATGTATAAATGATTTGTTAATGTTAATAAATGGATTATAAATATTTATATAAGAATATAAATATTTAGAAATAAGCAAGAATATTAAAAATTAACCAATCAATTTTTGATATTTATAATTGTTCTCTTCATAAATGTTTAAGATTGAATTATGAATTTTAACAAATGAAAAGCAAAAATTTGCAATGAATTAAAATATTAGTAAATCAATTACTAATATCCATGATTAAATATGTGTAATTCATTCATACATATGAATAAATTAGTTAAAATATTTACGATGTTTTTTTCATAATTTATAATTTCTGCTTATTTCTTATATTTAAAATAAATTTATAAGTATTTATACATCATTTATCAATATTTGTACTTCATTTATTAATATATGCAAATCATTAATAATTCATTTATTGATATAAATTTTAAGTAATATCAAAATTCATTAATTAATATAAATAATTCATTTCTTGATATTTTCATTTAGTATAATATAATAATAGTTCTTTTTCCAATTATAAATATTAATTAGCGAATTATGATATTGACAATGGGGGTAATAACAAAATTACCGAAAACAGTGGTCAAGAGCCAAAGTCCATGAGAAAAAAGACAAATCAGGTAGAAACCACCGGAAAAATGTCGCTTGCAATGGTCCTGACCTGGTACAGGCATTTCAAAAGAAGTGGTGGGTTGAACCGGTTTTATGGCATGCCAAACCTCCCCTTCCCTTGTGGTAGTGTCCGTAGCAACTCAACAGCAATTGCTATTGAAAGGTCGTAGACAGTTAAAAGAAATAATCATCCCAGTACTAAGTAAAAAAAGAATCTTAAATCAAAGTTCGGACCGAAACTTCAAATTTCTCAACAAGGGACTAATATATATTAAAGAACTTTTTTAATGATCGTATGAGACGGAATTGTTTGAAGCCTTAATTGATAAGGCGGTCATAGAGATAACTATGTCTTATGAGAAAGTCTGTATAATTTGTTCTGCGTAACGTATCAACTGTGAAACATACACTCCGTCAGCAGGAGAAGCTGGAATAATATTATAAAAGAAATGAATTGTTTTAAATATTAATTATTTGTATTAATAATGTTTTTTTTTCCAATTTGGCTTCACATAAACCTACTAGTATATGACGATCTTTTAGAACAGACTATTATTCCTATGAATCTGAAGGATCAATTAATCCGTATACTATAGAAAAAAGAAGGGAAACGGGGAATGTGTCAAAGAGACAACGACTCAAAGGGGAGTAATAACAACTCAAAGCCACCATAAGATCTTCAATGAAAATCTATATCCAGATATATTTCCGGCCACCAAATTGCCACTCCATACACACGAAGACAATTTGAATATCAAATCTTATGTACTATTTCACAAATATTGAATTATGCGCTGCACTATCCCTTAGACGTTTATTTTTAATCCTCGAAAAGAATAAAAACTTTGTAAAAGGATAATCTATATAGTTTAAAGACTAATGCAAATTATGATTTATATCACAGAAACGCTTTAAGTATTGAATATTATTTAAGTTAAATTGGTTTCGGTTTCGGTCTCGGTTTCGATTTCGGTTTCGGATTACGGTGAAAATGTCTAATTGGAAGCATATAATAAACAGATTAAAACATGGACTTCACCATATCAGCACGGTTATCATCCCTCGACCCATATCAGCCCTCGGCTGGCGCCTTGGACTGATATGGGGGTCTCGGGATGATAACCGTGCTGATATGGAAAAGGACATGTATTAATCTCTGTACATAACATTTCTATTCGTAAAAATTTACTTTTTAATGACACTAGAATAGTCATATTTGTTATTTTGAGATAAAGGTGTCGTTCGCAGTTTGTATCATTCTGAACACTAGCTTTTTGTACATTTATAACGTATAAAGATGGTAAGTGTATATGTTATTTTTTTAAGAAAATGTTAGAAATATTCTACGGTTAGATATGTTCATTGATATACTTACATTTGCGTTTTTTTAGTTCCAGAACTGCCTTCATGACTGGTATGTTTCCTTACAAAGTCGGGATGCAGGTATGCTTAAAAAGTATTTCAAGAGGTGGTTCCTGCACTTGTTGCAACTGGTTCTATTTAAATTCCAACTAGTTTACGATATTTGTGGTTAGGAGCATTTCCCCAAGATTCAACTTTCACCTAATCACTGTATCACTAAACATTCAGACACCAAAATCTCAAACAAAATAGGTAAACTTTATCGATACCTTTTGAAATGGTGTCAAGCGAGTATATATATTTTTGTTCAAGATGGCAACAAAATGCATTAAAACGTAGTTTGTTGTTTGAAAGATTTTGTTAATAGAAGCAAAAGAAATTGAAATCCATATAGGAATTTTCGATAAATGAGTCGTCAACATTAAGGCGAGAAACGATCTTCTCTAGAGTTTAACTTCATATTCTATTAGCAGCCTTAAAACGCTTAAAACATATAAACAATTGAAATGCAAATAAAATTTTGCGCATTGCCTATTTTACATGTTTAAAGTGACCTATGACAAGGAAAATATAATCCATGTGCAAATAAAAATACAACATTCAAAACCAAAGCACTTACTGTATGAACTAGAATAAAAAACGAGCGTGACGCGAGGTCGTCCGAATGGGTAAGCATGTCCTACTCCGTATAAGGAACCTGTCAAACTGTCAGTAGTTAATCACATCTTATATTACTCTATTTAATTGACCTGTTTGGTCATGGGTCAATTATGTCGTGATTATTCGTTTTAAACTAACCTATTGTAATAAAACTTAAGATTGACTGGGCGGAGTTCGCCTTAAACTTTGAACTGGGGTATATCTACTTTTTCAGTGTAGTGCCAACATTAGGTGTTAAAAAATTACTCATTAATACTCATGTAGTTATCTTTATAGTAAACACTTTTCAAAAACAAGTAGTTTGTAAATTGTATGCCCAAAGATATAAATAGGAACTATCACCAATCAAACAATTATGGATCTGATAATAAGATCACCATGTATTTGATATATTGTACCGATTTATGTTTTGGAATTATCAAATCCTGAATGACAGGTAACTCCGCCCACTCTACCTAAACTTTTCTTACAATATAAGACAGAGAAAACTGAGCCACGTCCAACCTGTTCAATTAATTTGAGTAATACCATAACTGGTAAAGTAAAAAGTCTAGCTGAAAATGTCAAGAAGCATATAATTTGATCAAGGATCACAGTCTCCCGATCAAGGATCAGAATGATCGCACTGTCGTGATCAATGCCGCTGTGCAATCAAGGATTGCACAACAAGTTGTGATGACCGATCATAACTTTTCGAACCAATGATTGCAAATTATTTTGTGATCATGGATCGCATATACCTGTATGATCATTGATCGCAAGCAAGAACGATCCTTGATTGCATTCATTGACTGCTAAAAGATCACAAAATGATCACTTAGGGATCACAAAAAAGTTATTTTAATTTCTATTTCCAGCATTTTGCAATTTCCCCCAGGAACCAGCATGTTCTGCACTTGGTAGAGAAACACTTGCACAGAAACTTAAGAAAAATGGATACGCAACCCATATGATCGGAAAGTATGTCAGTTTTAAAATTAAATACTTAAATTCAATTCTGGACAGTGGCTATTCTTCCGGCTTACAGGAAAAATGGTTAAATATTTCGCACTCAAATAAATGTACAAATTAATGACATAAAATAAAACAAAAAGTGTTGTATTTCAAACCCCTTATTTGGTAATCCTTTCGATACTCGTAACTTTTGGGATTTTATTTATTTATTTACTTTTTTTATTTTTTATCTTAATTCCAATTGCCGGAAAGAAAGGAAACTTTGTACATTTTTCTGTATAGACGGACAAATAGTAAATTTGTATATTTTTCCAGATATAAATGGCACATACTGAAACAAATTATCCAACATTCATACAAAGAAACGTAGAATTTAATGTATCAAAAAAGTACATATTGCTGATAAAAAAGGGGATCCCACTCTTGCAGCTAATGCCTGTAATGATACTATATCCATTTCTCTAAAATGTTTTTATCTTCTTTTATAATGAGATCTCCAGTCAATCTGAGAAAGCGAAATATTTTTCTTTTCAATTTCTCCTTATTCCTTTCTAATCTGGATTGAAACCCGTATGTAACATTCTAAAGGGAAATCCGTATAGGGACACGGGGCGAATAAAAATGGGTTTCCAAAAAGCATATAACTTTATTTTCAGATGGCATCCAGGGATGTGTAAATGGGAGGGTACCCCGACATATCGTTGATTTGACATTTTTTATGGTTATTTTCAGATGGCATCTAGGGATGTGTAAATGGGAGTGTACCCCGACATATCGTGGATTTGACACTTTTTATGGTTATTTTCAGATGGCATCTAGGGATGTGTAAATGGAAGTGTACCGCGACACATCGTTGATTTGACACTTTTTATGGTTAATTTCAGATGGCATCTAGGGATGTGTAAATGGGAGTGTACCCCGACATATCGTGGATTTGACACGTTTTATGGTTTTTACAACGGAGTGGAGGATTATTACACGGCCAACGTTGGTAAGATTTATTTTCTATGTAATGAAGCCCTGGAAACAAAGAGACTGTAACCATGACATATTTCGCAATATTTATTTCGTATGTAATAAAGGAACAATAGCAACACTACATTTGATGAGATTTAATTCGTGTAAAGTTAAGTGACTTTTGCAACACCACACTTGCTTTTTGATAAAGGATTTTTTAACACCAGGCATATTGAATGAATCAAGGGAATAACGGGTGAATATCCATCAGATTTCGATATTTTTGTTTTTTTATTACAACTCGTTTGTAAACTAGCACTGAGGCCGTTTTTTTTAATCAGTAGGCAAATTATTTCATTAATGAAGTAAAGAAAGTGAGAACTGAATCGGCAGTCTCACCATATTAATCCAAACACAATTACAACATCAGAAACACTTCGAAACAAATACCTCACTTAAGTAAAGCTCAGAAAAGAAAAAACATAGATACACATAAAGATAAACAATATCTAAACCTATTCGAAACCCTGGATAAAATCGACAGCACTGTGCATCGATAGAATAAACAATAATATCATTTTTGTGTGTGAGTACATTAAAAGGAAAGTATTTGGTATTAAAAAACATTAAAATGCTACCACTCTAGTTTTTTGAGATGCATTTGAATGGGAATGTGGTAGGATACTAGGTGCCTTGGTATTTTCAAAAAGGAGTATATCCTGTGGTATTTACTCAGGATAAATAAATAGTTCAACTTTTTTAGGGATTACTAGAGTGTTTTTTTATCTGAAAATGAATCGTAAAAACAAAACATAGGTTTATTATGTAAAATTTTGAACTGCTTTGAAATGGATACAACAAAAACAAAAACAAACAAAACAAAATCTTGCTGAAATATCAAATTTCAACAGTGAGCATCCCAAATATAAAACAAAAAATGAATTTGACGCCTTCACAGAATTTTGATTTAAGCATATTGCATATCACTATAATCTTATTTAACAGAAAATACGGGATATAATTTTCGAGACAATAAGGCACCCATAAGGAAGACGGAGTATTCAACAGTAAGTATTGATAATGAGACAATAAGGAACCCATAAAGAAGACGGAGTATTCAACAGTAAGTATTGATAATGAGAATTTTAATGCAATATTTATATAACGGATGTTTTGATTGGTCAAAACTGACCGTCAATCACCTGGGACAAAGTAGGTTCCCTGTTTAGCCTGGTTCCTATTATGGTTACAAAAACACAAGTCAAAAATAGAACATGAAATCGTTTAATTGCATTGGAATCGCAATAACAGTACATTATTTGAATACCCGAGGGCGTCGATCTTTATTTGACAGTGAAAATATCCGTTAACAAGCTCCACTACGCGTCTCCTGTAAACTGCATTTTGACCGTCAAATCTACGATTGACGCCCTTGAATATTCAAATAATGTACTATTATTGCTTAATTGAAAACAAAACGTGACAAACAAAGACGTAATATCGGAAAAAGAAGTGTGTCGAATCGAGTCAGCTAGCTTCCATTATATTTTCGGGGTGACATGTCATTTTCAATTTTCATGGATTTAGAAAAATTCAAATACCAATTTCGACACTAAAATATTTCTGGATATTAAAGTAAAAAGAAAATTGCGCAAACAAACATCATTGTTTTCATTAGGTGGACTATCTACATTAAGGCCTTGGTTTTTTCGCGATAAGTCCTACTTCCAAAAGAGCCATTACAATGTCCATTCATTCCAACTTCAGTAAACAGAACACCTTCAAAGGCTGCCAATTAAGCACTACTTTCGTGTATATCAGTCCAAACGGTCAATTATTGATCTGAGTCGAATATGTAATGTTATGTCTTATTTTTCAGTTTGCGTATGCCAGGCGAGCAGAGGAGATAATAAGATTGCACAACAAAAGTCAGCCATTCTTTTCGTATTATCCATTTCAATCTGTGCATCGTCAAATAGAGGTATTTTTAATTGTCAAGAATACTACTGAAACTGTTTTGTAAACACCGATCCAAAAACAATATAGGTTGAATGTCTTAAATACCCTGTTCTCACTGTGTACCAACTTTATTCCCCCATCATTTCGACTGCATCTTGAAAATTTAAGCTCAGCAAACTTCCCGAAAACATGTTTAATGAGATACAAATTTGATTTGCAACGCACAGCATATTTGCAATCAACGTGAAGTCTGTGGGCCTCAGACGTATACAGAGTTTCTCCTCACTCTTGGAGCGGGTCATGCTTAACCTTCCTGGGCACCTGATGATACCCCTATTTTTTGTAGGGGTTCACATGGATATTGCTATAGTTTTGTAGCATTAATGTTTTTTTCTTTTTTTTTTTTTTTGGTCAAGCTGACACGATTCGTGTTGGATATAAATTGGCGTGATTTTGGATTTT
>MJUU01021091.1:0-16259 GCA_002080025.1 Modiolus philippinarum | reverse complement strand
TCGTTTGCCGATGTATTGTCTTCATCCCATGTAATCATAGGCAATCAGAGTTATTCTGATTACTAGTAGTTCATTGTCAAATTTTCAGGCCAGCGTTGAACCCTAAGAAAATAACAAGACACTCCAAATGTCATCCATAGCTTGTTTACATACATGGGTTTGAGTGATCATGTAATTAAAGATATTGGACTTTTAGTTTTTGCCTCTTTGTTCATTTTGGCCTAAATGACAAACGCAATGATACAACATCACATTGTACTCTCATTTTTCTAAACTTTCCCCAAAATATATATATTATGAAGTTTTGAGTTGTGATAAGAACTTCGTTGTTTGTTGTCTATATTTTCTTTCTAGAATAATAATATCTTCTTTAATATCCCAATAGAAGTCGACGTCTATGAGTAATATAATCTCAAAGGTAAAATCATCAGTTACAGCGTAGACGAGTCTTAATGAATAACAAAATACCGAAGTTACTGTGAATTTACTTTCTGCATATGCGCATTTCGACAACTTATGTCTCTTCAGTGCAGATAAAATCAAAACTTTTGGAAGTCAATAAACCGAAATACGTGGAATAACTGATAGAGAACTAGTATGAATACCGCTCAAACCGGTGCTAGGGGCCGTCTTGAACTTGCTATGAGGTATGAGTAATGCTCATTGTTGAAGGCCTCATGGTGACTTCAAGATGAAGAACACCAATAAAAGCGTTGTTGTATTGCTGTGTTTTACCATGTATTCCCTTACCAAAAAATAAGGCCTGTGGCGACTTCAGCGGCTGATCAGCCGCTGACTTATCGGCTAAGCAGCCGCTAACAGTTAGCGGATGCTCAGTGGCGACTTTTTATCATGCAAATGAGGTTAGCGGCTGAGCAGCGGCTAACTATTGATAGCCATATATATTTTATGGCTAACTTCTGGTGAAGCCTCTGGCGAATCAGCGGTTAACTACTGCAATCCATATTTAGTTTGTGGTGAACCTCTGGTGAATCAGCGGCGAGGTAGCGGCTAACTACTGATATCCATATTTAGTTTGTGGCTAACTTCTGGTGAAGTTGCGGTTAACCTCTGTCACATCAATGGTGGACGGATTCTATCATAATTGTATATATACACCTCAACAAGTGATTAACTTAATTTAATAATTAAAATAATTTTTTATGCATTTCTTATTTGTCAGTGGTATAATGGTAAATCAATATGATCTTTATTTCTGTTAGTTAATTTCGAATTTGGTTTGTATATTATGCAAAACTGACTGGATGCATGCAGTTGCAACATATTACACACATTAAGTAACCAAGCTTTTATTTATCATTAATTATGCACAGTATTTCTGTCATATATAATTGTTCATACAAAACTTAATGATGGGAGTAACCCTGTGTTGAAAACACTGGTGTGCGAAACATTCAATTCAGTTTTTAACTATTATTGATTGATTGAATTATTGATTTGGCAATATTATATCATTAGTTCTGGCATATATTTATTTAAAGATTTTTCTTACAAATGTAAGAATTTTTTGTACAAAATCTGAGTTGTTTACAGTACCAGCTCTTATGAAATTCATGTTTTTTGTTATTTGCATATTTTGGATATCTGTTTTCATCTAAATAATTTTTGAGGCACCCATTTATTCAGTTGATTCTTTATTGACATTTATGCTGGTCCTAATTTGTTATATAACTTGTTGATTTCACATATATCCATAAAAAATTTTGAGAGTTACTTCCCCTATAAAGGATACAAATCAATAAAAAAATAATGAAAAAACATGCAGTAATACTCAATCCACTCTTTTGGTATCCATCTTTCTTCTTTGGTCTGGTTCTTTGTATTCCATATAAGTTTATGCCATAATCCAGTTTGAATTGGTTTAGTTTTGAAATGTTCAAATTCATCACAAGAATGTAATATTATCATATGATTATCCTGATAATTTGGTCTGTCAAACTTATTCTGTCTCGATCACTGTCACTTCAATATATACTCTCCTAGAAAGAAAGAACAAGAATTATTTAATTATCTAAAATAAAAACACTTAATGGAACTAATTACCACAAGATGCATTCAAAACTTTTGTTCACTACAGCACATACATGTATTGCAAAATCAAGTACAGTAACATGTACCTCAACTTTCACTATTTTTGTGAATAATTCAATTAAATTAAGAATTTGACAACAATCTGGCAGTTTATATAGCAAATTACTTTTCAACATGAAAGAAAAAAATATACTTACTGACTTGTCTGAGAGAATATTAGCCAATGCTAACAGCAATATTCTGTAATGGCAGCTTTCCCTCTGTAATCATGTCTTCCCGCCTGTTTTAAAATCTGACCTAGTTACAAAATACACACATGTTGTCCTGATAAGATTTCATTTCCTGTCCATTATGTTAACTGTAGTGTTACAAATTCTTGATCACCAGAACTTCGCCGCTGCAGACTATCTGTACTG
The DNA here is from genome assembly GCA_002080025.1 of Modiolus philippinarum. Classification (NCBI taxonomy): domain Eukaryota; kingdom Metazoa; phylum Mollusca; class Bivalvia; order Mytilida; family Modiolidae; genus Modiolus; species Modiolus philippinarum. The sequence goes on along the minus strand of MJUU01021091.1, from coordinate 13,791 downwards.
AAGTCAAATGCTTCTGGTGAACTTGTGGCGAACAAATTATTCTTCTGGTGAACCTGCGACGAATTCGCCATAACTTCACCGCTAGGGGTGAATAGCATCAATTTTGTCTTCTGGCTAACAATATTGTTAGCCGCTAGTCAGCCGTAAGGTTGCGACTAGGTTACCGCTGCTTGTCTTGTTTCGTAAGGGTTTGTAGATATTTTGTCTCATTTGCATTTACTCCAGATCCCTCCATTGTTAACTAAATAGAAAAGCCAAAATTAGCAAAGGACAGAGCTACATGTATACAAGAAGAAGATACTCGTTAGTTTTTAACAAAATTTTCTTAAATTTAGATATTGTTAGTTTCCAAATAAAGTCGGTTTTCAGACAGCACCTAAGTACTGGCTACTGGATTGGTGAATACCCTCGGGGACTAATAGTCACCCAGCAGAGGCATTGGCACAGTGGTAATAAATGACAAAACACCGAAGTTACCGTGAATTTTTTTTTTTTTGCATATGCACAGAATGTAAGCATTTCAGAACTGAAATATTGCTTACTATAAAGTTGTAAGTATACTAGCAATGAATGGATAATACTTTAATTGGTATTCTTGTTAATCCCTCACTTTAGATCATTAAATTGTCTGTCATCTGAACCATGCTCATGAGTTAAATTTTTGTGTGATTTGGATAGGCATTTTATCCAATATAATTAGGGCTTGGAATTATCAAGGGAAATGGGACTAATGAATTCTCCATACGAGTCTCATAAACGGCTAAGCAATTCGAAACTAATGTTTGCCTTAAATGCACGTTGTTTTGTGGTGCCTGCATGTATGCTCATTTTTTCTTTGTGATTCTTCAAAACGATAATTATTTGACATGTGCTGGTCTGCATTGGGTCATCAATTGTATTGAGGAAATCTGCCAGAAATTCGAGATTTTAAATATGTGTGGAGTGTGGAGTTGGTAAAACGATTCCCCGTGTTAGAGATGTCTGCTCTTTATTGTTCAAAGATATGGTGTTCAATTACTTTTATCTAAATGTATGTAAATTCTAAAAGCTAATGTTTAACTCCCTCTATCAAAGTTTTATCCTTAGCTATAGTTGATATTACTGATTATTCGGATTTCGTTTGATTTTATGCATGTCAACCATTTTTTTTTAAATTATGGATTTCCTATATATTAATATTAATACCGGAGTTTATCTTTTTAATGCAGTGTGGAGTTGGAAAAACCATTCCCCGTGTCAGAGATGTATTCATATGCTCTTTATTTTTCTTAGATATGGTGTACTTGTACATGAGATAATATCTCATGTGTACACTGTGTTCAATTACTTTTATCTAAATTTATGTAAATTATCCGTCGTAGTTTGATCCTTAGCTATATTTGATATTACTAATTATTCGGATTTCGTTTGGTTTTATGCATTCATTTTCTTTCTTTTTTTTTATTTTTTTTTCTTTCTTTTTTTTTTTGTTGAAATTATGGATTTCCTATGTTTGGGTTCAAGTGCTGCTGATGAGGAATTAATTTCTGAAATGGCCATACAGCTCATTAAAATTATTGCAGATAATTGGAGTTAACATATGTGTAATGGTTTCATGTTCATTTACTCCATATCCTTTTGTAAGATATAAACTTTTGTCAATTTGATATTGATGTGTGATGAACGGATGATTCAAAGGAATCTCCAAATTGCGGTTTGCCATGAAAGTGGATCACCTTCAAATGTGGGTACGGCACGTTTCTGTGAGCAATGATTCTTTGTGGTCAAGAAAGGTGCTTTGGAGCTATGCTGGTTTGTGTTCTCATTGCGTTTGTCTACGTAGGTTTCAAACAATAAATGGACATTGGGGTAGGACTGGAACTGCTCGCATGATTCACAGGTGTAAGTGGTTCTACAGTTTAACAGGAGATCGGGTCGTTGGAGTTTTCTAAGACAGGAGCACTTTAACGTAAGTGTCTTATATTATTGTTTATACGGATGTTATACTCATGTGTCCTTAGCTGTTTTGGTTTTACATTTAGATCATATTGGTTATTTGTTCTCTATCAGTTTTTATCATTGAAATTATGGTCTTCCTAACATTTTGATTTTATCTGCACTGAAGAGACATAAGTTTTCGAAATGCGCATATTCAGAAAGTTAATTCACAGTAACTTCGGTATTTAGTTATTTGTTACCACTGGGTCGATGCCACTGCTGGTGGACTGTTAGTCCCCGAGGGTATTCACCAGCCCAGTAGTCAGTACTTCGGTGCTGACCCGAAAGCCGATTATTTTTGGAACCTTACAATATCTAAATTTTTGTAAATTTTATTAAAAACTAAGGAGTATCTCCCTCATGCAAAGCTCTGTCCTAAGCTGTTATGGTTTTACATTTAGATCATATTGGTTATTAGTTTTTAAATATCATTGAAATTATGGTCTTCCTAACATTTTGATTTTATCTGCACTGAAGAGACATAAGTTGTCGAAATGCGCATATGCAGAAAGTAAATTCACAGTAACTTCGGTATTTAGTTATTTGTCTGAGGAAGTTTCCCTTTCTGTCTTTTGTTTATGCTTTTCATCTTTAGTTTGTACTTATTCAGCGAGGTTTTCGTTTTCTGGATTATCTCTTTCCTCAGCTTGTCGAAAATGTCTAGTGTCCTGCTCAAACTGTTCTTAATTTGCATATTTTCTTTTCAAAACGGCACTACAATTTCCCGAATAGGGTCTGTAAGTCTCGTTTCATTTTGGTACTTCCGGGACCAAATTTGTACCCGGAAGTTGCATTTAAAACAAAAACATATGACGTTTTAAGCAAAAAAAAATTGAACGTCATAATCGTACAACGTCATATTTTGGCGGGAAACGTTTTCAAATTGCAATTTTATCGTGATTTCTCGGTGTCACATGACGAGACTTACAGACCCTATAGCCCTTTTCGTAAAGTGTTATCTTTCCCTGGATTAGAACAATCATCAGCTGGAGGTACAAATGAAACGGTTTATAGTATCAGTCATGAAATAAGCTCCAATTTTTTTATTCTCCATAGCTCACCTTATGAAACAATCTCCAGTTTAATGTTTTGACTGCTCACCTTGTGAAATAATCTCCAGTTTAATGTTTTTACTGCTCACTTTGTGAAACAATCTCCAGTTTAATGTTTTTACTGCTCACTTTGTGAAATAATCTCCAGTTTAATGTTTTTACTGCTCAACTGGTGAAATAATGTCCAGTTTAATGTTTTTACTGCTCAACTGGTGAAATAACTGGTGAAATAATCTCCAGTTTAATATTTTTACTGCTCAACTGGTGAAATAATCTCCAAATAGAATAAATTTCATATATATAGTAAGAATAAGGTGCTACCTTAAAAGCGAGCGGAAAAACTGACTAACGCCCACAATCACTTATCGAAAAAAAATGTCGATATCCCCAACTGAGGAAGGGACTGACATTTTTATGAAACAATTTTCTCTCAACGCAAACAAATACCGAAGCTTAAAGACATTCAAGGAGGAATTTCAAAATCAAAATTTAGGAACATAGCTAAACAGTGACAACATGACAAAAATAAACAAGAATGCAATAAAACTAAAGCAGTAGTAAACCTTCACAAAACAAGAAGTAGCACCCGATAGTGTTTCAGGAACTTCTCCACGCCGGACACGTCTGAACGGTCAACGTTTTTTTCCGTTGGGGGGTATAAAAGTAAATTTTGAAAGGGAAATGATACTTTCTGGTTACTTGGTTGGGCACTTAATCCACATTTATTAGAAAAACCCTCATGGACAGATATGGATTAAGACTTGGTATAAATGGGCTATAAGAGGGAAGGAGATTGGCCTTTTAAGCTAGCGGTAAATGGGATCGTGGTAAAAAAAGTTTGCAAGAAAACTGGAAAAGTTTGTACAGTGTGAAGCAGGAAAAAGTGTCATCTTTAACAACCATTATAAAATATTTTCCCACCATTGAATAGGAAAGTGGAGAAAAATCGACGGAAATTTTTTGGGAAAATAACCCCTAATCAAGACCCCTTTGATGGAGACGTGAGGAGCATGCGCCACCTAAAACAGAGAAAAAAATCCAGTTTTAGGTAATGTCGCGATTATGGCCAAAGTTATTCTGCATTTGTCGATTTCTTTTTTTCAAACTTCAAACCCTGGATCTGCTTCTTATAGTATTATTTGACTCCGAGTTGAAGGGAATGTTATTGGAAAGCTGCACCTACATATCCAACCTTCAGCAATATGAGGACTCCAATGGTGGTTTAGGCCATTTTTGTCAATTTCCTGCCCTTATCAAAATTAATTAAATTAAAGAAAAATCTCTAAAAAAAGATTCTCAGAATCCCCCAGGAACCACCAATTAATGTACCAGTGCATGAGAAGTAATGTTATGCGTGTATTATAAGGTAGTTATAGGTATGAAATAACAAGACTCCAGAATTTTGAAAACATGTATAGGTAAAATCATGTGAGGTATAACCAAAAAGTGAAGCCGAGACAAAAATGTACACTCCATTAAGTTCCAATAATTGATAAGTGATGAACTATGGAGTGTGTTTTGTTTCAACGAATTGCGTAAAGAAAACACATGTTTCAATTTTACAAAAGTCTTCAGCTGGATTTTATTAAGTCCGAGAAATGTTAGCTAATATAGACATAATTTCATGGCAGACACAGAAACCGAAATAACTACAGACACCGTTTAAAATTGGAATTGTTTGCCTGTAAGATGATCTATTGCACTTGTCAATGCTGTGCAGAGCATTTGTATGTTTAAATTTTCCGAAATATGAATACATTTCCTAAACCTTTATCGTGTATCGCAGGGGCAAATTTACAAAAACAGGAATAAAAAATAATAATACTTATTGTATATTTTTTTTTTTTTTTTTTTTTTTTTTTTTTAATAATTTTTTTTTCATATGTTGTTTCCGTTTATTGTTCCAGTAACTATAAATACGATCAGTCGAGATTTGATTTGATCACATGACAATTATTTCAACCCAAAACGGTTGTTAATAATTATTCAAATATAATGGTATTTGAAAAAAGTAGATACATCGGTTAATTTCATAATTAAAGGTAGTAGTTTAAGATTTGATACTTACCTAAAACTGTCCTTTTTCCTTAATTCACGTCAACGTTTTGGTTAGAGGTCCGTCAAATTTTTCTCATTTCCGGTAGCGAAAATTTTAAGGAATCAACACTCCTACCATAGGAGCGAACTTGTTCACTTATCAATTACATTGGTCCATTTAGAACTTATTTCACAGGATACTATTTTGGCTCACACAAACAATTTTTGCTTCCGGTAGGTTATTACTCGTATACACAACTTAAACCCTGAAATTTTAATTCTAACAAAATAAAAGTAGTGTTACAATTAACTATGACCTAGTAATTTAAACATGACAGTGTTATGAACTATGTTCAGGTATACAATATTTGCCGTGTTCCGTTGATAACCGGGCCTGTTTCATTGTTTTTAAATGCCAAAACCGGGGAGCAGATCAAATGGCTTTTCGAAAGGCATATTATAGAAAAAAGAGATATAGTCCTTTTCAACAAAAAAAAAATGGCCCTGCACTTCAGTTTCAGCATTTAGATACAATCGGTCATTTCCGGTAATCAACATGTGGTAGAACTGGCTATGTGGAGGTATCTGTCTTTAAATTCCGTTTTTTTTAATTGACCAATTATTATTACATTTTTGATACGTAAACATCATTCTAATTTTTGTACTTAATCAAGTTAAGAAATATTGATGTTTGTTTTATATAATTTATAAATATAATGGTCCTAAATTTCCTAATTTGTTATTTCAAATAATTTATAGATGTTATATGATAAATTTTATTTTGATATATTTACCATTTCCACATGCTAGATACGTATGGTGATAACCGGAAGTCAAGGGCGTAGTACCACAACTTGACAGGAGAGTTCCAATCTAGGAAAAGATAACAACACTTTTTTGAAAAGGGCTATATTAGAAAAGCGTGTCATATTCTTAATTTTCGACAAAGCCAAAGGAAAGCATTCGAAAAAAGTTGAATTATATTCTCGAAATAATAAGAAATAGATAACAGCTATCATTATTTAGATTTTTACTCTGTATTTTCTAGGTTCCGCAGAATTATGAAGATATGTACAAGAATGTTAAAAACAGTAGCAGAAGACAATTTCTAGGTATGATATTAAATTAATTTTATTAATGCAGACTGGTAACCCATTTCGGTCGTGGCATTACAGACATTACAAACACGAAAATAACTATATATCGATATTACTGCAAATTTAAGTTCTGCATATGCGCATTTCGACAACTTATGTCTCTTCAGTGCAGATAAAATCTAAATGTTTGGAAGACCATAAATCAAAGATGTTCAAAAACTGATAGAGCACAGATAACCAATATGATCTAAATATAAAGCCAAAATCAGCTAAGGACGGAGCTTTGCATGAGGGAGATTCTCCTTAGTTTTCAATCAAATTTACAATAATTTAGATATTGCAAGGTTCAAAATAGAATCGGCTTTCGGGTCAGCATCGAAGTACTGGCTACTGGGCTGGTGAATACCCTCGGGGACTAACAGTCCACCAGCAGATGCATCGATCAAGTGGTTATAAATAACTAAATACCGAAGAAACTGCAAATTTAGGTTCTGCATATGCGCATTTCGACAACTTATGTCTCTCCAGTGCAGATAAAATCTAAATGAACAATTCAATCAAAGTTCAACTGAATAACAAAATACCGAAGTAACACTAAATTTATTTTCTGCATATGGCCATTTTTTTCAGTGCAGATAAAGAACAAATTACTAAAAGGATCTAAATAGAAAACCAAAATCAATATAGGACAGTGCTACTGTATTGTGCTATTTATTTTCGCGGTACGAAATTTTCACGGTTTTGATACTAGATTTCTTCGCTGAGTTTAATAGTTGCATATTTTAGTTAACGTTGTATATTCATTTTCTACAGGTTTATTGTAATAAAATTTCGCACTTATCATGTAAAACGCGAATAACGCGAAAATTAATACCCCGCATAATATAATAACCATGCAGTATTCAAGAGGGAGATCGGTGGTTTAGTGCAAGACGTTACAGTCTGAATTTATTCGGAGATTTTGGTTAGTTTTTCTTCTCGATACAAATATAAAAGAAATTTTTAACATATTCTTGAGGTATTGAAATAATAAAGTATTTGTGTTATTTGCAATCAAAGAAAAATTGATACTCGTCTCCGAATATGTTACAAACCGGGCTCTTGGGATTTTCATGTATCTTCCCTTTTCAATTAGGAGTTTATGTTCACTTATCCTTACTTTAGTTAGAAAAATTCTAACATGTGAAAAGTAATATTTCATTTTATTTTTATTTTGCTTCAGTTATTTGTATAAATCTATTTCATCATTTTCTGTTTATCAATTTTTTTCGTTAAAAAGAAGAGTTTTGTTATACTCATTTGATTTTTCTTTTATAATAATGTTGTTCCTTTTCGGCTCTCGAAGCTGATAAACATGACCTTGGGCTGATAAAGCATATGATATGAAAAATGCCATGTAATAATCTAATATTCTTTCAAATCTTGAGATATTTAATGTGATGAAATAAAGGGTTTTCAAGAAAAGAATTTTACTTTCAAACATAATGAATGGCAACAGAATATAAATAATTAGAGTGTAAATAGAAAATGTAAATGATAAAATAGAAATATAATTTGCATGGAAGAAGAATTTGATTTGCAACAATTTTCCTGTTACTGAATGTACGCAAAAGGTTTCTCAGTAGAAGTTTGACCTTCAAGGTAGACATTTATCGTATTTGTCCTGGATATGGGGCGGTTTACCTGATGTCCATTTCAACAAGAAACAAGTAGAGTTCACCAAAACTTATTGTTTAGCTCATCTCACAACGTGAGAGGGGCTAATGTGATACCCCTAGCGTCGGCGTCCGCGTCGTGTCGTAGTCGGCGTCCGGTTAGGAAGAATGGTTAAAGTCCATTCCCGGTTACTGACATGTCCCACATCAACCATAATTGTACGTATGATACCATTTGGGATAACAACAACAATGCATGCTTCGGATGCTGTCTGTGACCTACATTTTACGCAATAGCGACTTGGTTAGGTAGAATGGTTAAGTCCATTCCCGGTTACTAACATGCCCCACATCGACCATATTGGTACGTACGATGCATTTTGGGATGACAACAACATTGCATGCTTGGGATGTTGTCTGTGACAAACATTTTACGCATGAACGACTTGGTTAGGTAGAATGGTTAAAGTCCATTATTATATAGATTGCAGTGAAAGATTGAAATTTCTCAGTGAAATAAAAGTGATAATTAACTGTGAAATTATTTTCCATAATTTCACTCTAGGAAGTGACGTCACAATAGACGTTGTCAACGTCGTTGTTAAGTAAACGTCTCAGCGGATTAACATCAAAAACGTAGTTCGTGCAATGAATCTTAAAATAAACCACTAAATTTAAGAGAAGATGATCTATATAATAAAAACAATAACTAATCCTAGATTCTGATTATCGAAAATATTCAACTCGTGATCGAAAAACGCTGTAATTCACTCATGCGCTGCGCGCATTCGTGAATTACTGCGTTATTCGATCATTCGTTGAATATTTTGCGATAATCAGAATCTCGGATTAGTTATAGTATAATTCACGGATACTGACGTGGCCCACATCAACAATATTTGTATGAGTCATGCATTTTGGGATGACAGTCTTTGACCTACATTTTACGCATGAATGACTTACATGTTTAACATGTGACGATGCTGTGCAACGAGGTGAACTAAGCAGGCTGTGGCTGCTTTTACGTTTTATATTGGAAAAGCAAATTGAGGATAAACGTGCATTTTTCATAAAATTAACCAGATGTATTGTTTAAACCACATTTACTACAATTTTATTTTGTCCCTCCACTTTATCCTAAATAAGGATAATGTTTATTTCAAAATCTAGGTAATAGTTGAGATGTACTTTACAGTAATTCCTTAAGTGAGCATTTTTGTATAGGTTGGTTGAACACCAAGTGATTTAAATGCCTGACATATAAATAAAATTAATGACCTATTGGGAATATTTAAAAGTCTTTTGTAAACATTTTAGGCAAAGACCCTGACCTATTGATCAATTCACACAGCAATACGAATTCTAACCACATTTGTGAAATTAACAGTAAAAATTGTAAAAAAGCAATCCTAAAAGAAAAAACAGCAATAAGCAGAATGCAATTATGTGACGAGAAATAAAGATATATGCAAATTCGTGAGAAAAAAAATAAATTCTTTTAAGGTAGTATCGGAGTTTAAAATTGCGCATCATTCTTGCGCATGTGACAAAAAATTTAATTCACTGTGGGAATGTAGCCGAACCCATTTTCAATGTCTTATATTAGAGAAAATGAAATATGCCAATATTAATTGCGTAACCATGCAGAATGTTGGACCTTTTCAGTAAACCCCTGTTCCATTAAGGAGAGATGATTTGTATAGAAATAATAGGAAAAAATTAGTTTTTCGCGATTTATTCAAAAATAAGAACGGTGACGCCCAATTTTTTATATTAGCTAAAATCTTATTTAGTTATCTTACCACATTTAAAAAAAAATTTCTGATGTAACTAAACTAAATTGAATTTTCGTTAAAAGTCGGTAATTTTTCTTATTATTTCAACCAAAACAGCAGATTTTTGCATGACATATTTCATTCTTATATTGCCGGTGATCCCCAATTTTTATTTATTTTTTTTGTGTGTGTGTGCTCTTATTACAAAGGGTAGATCATGAAAATATCAGAAAATTCTATCTGTCAGATTTCAGACCCCCGTACCACCTTAAACTTTGGAGGACCATCTAACTATTATTGAATACTTGTTGGAAGAAAGTCAATTCTAATACATCATACATCGTGATCTTTAATGTATTCGTAATTGAAATAATGAGTAAAATTAATTACAAAATATAATTCAAATTCTTGCTAATTACTCATTTGTTTCAATTTATGTCATAAGTTGTGCCTTTGTTTTGAATGTTGTTATTTCTGTTTCTGTGCTTTGTGTCTGTCTAACGTCATTGTTTTCTGTGTCTAGCGTCATTGTTTTCTGTGTTCTCGGTTTGGCCATGTCTTTGGGCTTTTTTTGTGAATTTCACTCGTTTGTTCCTTTGGTATTCTACTGCCGTTGTTTGTGATTAATTGATAGCAATGGATTGCTATTACAAACTTTCATTTCCATATCCCTGCAGTATGCAAGTGCATTGTTCATTTTTGCCAAATAACGATTACAATTTATAATATTTTGAATTGCAGGAATGGTGACAGCTATGGACGATGCGATTGGTAGTCTTGTAAATTCTTTAGAACAGAACGGAATGATGAACAACACACTGATTGTGTTCACTTCTAATGTAAGTAAAAATTAAATCCAAAACTTTCATCACTGTAGCTTCACAATCCAGAGACTGATTGGTACAGTACGATTAAAATCTTAGTATTGAAGCAATGAGTTACGATCAAACCGATGCTAGGGACCGTCTTGAACATACTTATAAATTAGTGATAAATAAACCTTATATTTCAATAGGGTCTGTAAGTCTCGTTCAATTTTGATACTTCCGGGAACAATTTTGTACCGGAAAGTTGCATTTTTCACGACAATATATGACGTACCAAGCAAAAAAGTGAACGTCATAATCCAAAAACGTCATTTTTTGGCGGGAAACGTTTTCGAATTTCAATTTTATCGAGAAATCTCGGTGTCACATGACGAGACTTACAGACCCTATTGTGGCAAATAACTAAATACCTAAGTTGCTGTGAATTTACTTTCTGCACATGCGCATTTCGACAACTTATGTCTTTTCAGCGCAGATAAAATCTAAACGTTTGGAAGACCATAAACTCACAGATGTTTAAAATCTAATAGAGGACAAATGACCAATATGATCTAAATGTAAAGCCAAAAACAGCTCGGGACAGAGCTCTGCACGAGGGAGATACTCCTTAGTTTTCAACAAAATCTACAAAAAAAATAGATATTGTAAGGTTCCAAAAATAATCGGCTTTCGTATGAGCACTGAAGTACTGACTACTGGGCTGGTGAATACCCTCGGGGACTAAAGAAAGAAATATTTATAAAATGTTTATGCTAAAAAAATTGGATTAGGCATTTTGAAATCTCGAAAAAGGGAAGGAAGTAGAAACCAAACAACCATTACCATATCTCACCGTTCATTGAAGATCTTATGGTGGCTTTGAGTTGTTATTACTCCCCTTTGGGTCGTTGTCTCTTTGACACATTCCCCGTTTCCCTTCTTTATTCTAACCATTACCATACCCGACTGGAAAATAGAAGAACTTATTCTATATTTTTTTATTTGTCTGTATTTTCCATGACGATCAACTATGGGTTGTTGCTGTAAAACGAAATACATCAAAGTCTATATTAGTTTGAAACGTTGAAGATAAAGAACTTAAAGTGAGTACCAAAATCATCCATAGTTTACTTGTATCCACAATGATGTTAATGTTTCTTACAAATAGATGTTTGGTTAACTAGTCTGATAAATCTTTATTTTCGTTTACTCTTTTATTAACAATGAAAAGATATGGGGTAAATGATCATAAGACAAAGTCTTTGCAAATTTATGGTGAAACCAATAATTGTTCTTCATCTTGAAGTCACCATGAGCACTCCAACAATTTACGTTACTGATTTACTGGAAACAGCTTTAGTTTTTGTGTTATCATGACTCCCTTTCTCTAATAAACTTATAAATATGTATCCTAATATATGCTTTTTGTACTGCCATTTTATATTTAACAAGCATAATGTCTAAATACTTTATAGAATGGGGGAAATACCAACCGCAGCTGGTAACAACTATCCCCTTAGAGGTGCAAAAACCACAGTGTTTGAAGGAGGAACCAGAGCGTCAGCATTTGTATATGGAAAGGGTCTTGAGAAAACAGGGATCACTTATAATGGGTAGCTAAACATATCATATATTGATTAAACTTTTCTTACGGGAGTACGAGTGTCAGAAATTTTATAATTAGAATTAAAAGGCTGGCTTCTCGTTGTGAAGAGTTTTGCGAATAGTACAACATGAGCCAAAAATTTTGAAAATCCATGTAAGATTTTTTTTATATACGACGTCAAAATTTTGGTGGGAAACATTTCTCTCTAGAGTTTTCCTTCAATTTCTATTAGCTGTTTCTATACCTTAAAATCTATGAAAATATAATTGGAAATTGATAAAAATTTTATAAATTGTCTTTTCTATGCATTTAAAAGTGATGTATGACCAAGAAAATTTGATACATGTGCACAATTTTTTTACATTGTTTAAATGGATAAAACCCGAGGATATCGAATGCTTCTAAAATCTTACACTCATACTCCCTTAACTACGTAAGAATTGTGTTGAATCCATTTGGTTATACTGTACCTCTGTACTAATGAGGTATAAAAATGTACTCGTATCTATACTAGGCAAAGGTAATGCTTATTTTGTTAAACATAACGCCGATTCCAACAAAAATTATAGGAAGAGTATGTCGTATCAATGTTGAAATTTTGAATTGATATTGATAAAATATTTGTGGAATTTCGAGGACAAATTCCAGCAGTCAATAGGGATACTTATATACTTATAAGGACTGGTTGTATGTCTCTTTTTAAACGGATTCTGCAAAAATAATGTAAATTTCCACATTCTATTTTATTATATTTTTAAGTCTTACCCATGCTGTTGACTGGTTTCCGACAATATTGTCTGCTGCAGGGGTTAAAACAGGTGAGTTGACTGATTTACTGTATTTTTATACGATACGTGCCAAAACTATTCGAAAACCAATACTCTCTGCTGTATGTTTCATATAACATCCTAAATGAAAGGAGTACCATGAATCCTTTTCTAAACAAATTTCAAACAACCCTTTGGATTTTTTTTCATGTTATCTATCCAAAAAAGGTCGAAATAAGGACATTTAACCCTCATTTCTTGTCATTCATCTTGAATTGACAACACAGGTAAACTACAACCTAGGCCGTATAATGAACGCTGCGTCAACTTCCCGTTTCTCTGACTACGCCAGTATATGGAATTAAAATCTCTTACATGATACGCTACTCCAACACCTGTTGTTGAGGCAGTGACTACCTTGATAGAGCCCAGTTGCTCACAATTTGCCAACTTATGGGTGTCCTACCTATAAGAATGCAATGTTTCAATCTAGATTTTTCCTTCAATTTAACAATAGCTCCTTATATACCTTAAAATATATTAAATTAACTGGAAGCTTACAAATTTTTGTAAATTACCATTTTTTTATTCATTTTTAAGTGGCCTTTGTCCACGAAAATATGATACATGTGTAAAAATATAACCCTGTACAAACGGATCAAACGAAAGGACATCGAATGATTCTGGAAACTTAAGTTCATACTCCATTATAGAATTTCTCTCATTTCTGGCAATTATAATACGTCAAAAACTACGGTATGAACTCCCACTTGCAGAGCACTTCCCCTTATCTGATTTTGGCTTTACTATTTAGATCCTATTATTTATTTGTTTTCTGTCAGGACTAAAAAAATTTTGTTTTATTAATTTCCAATAGTCGAAATGGTCAAATAAAGAAACTAAATTAAAAGCAACTTCTGCATTTTGTAATTTATTACCACTTGGTCGATGCCTCTGCTTGTGGACTGTCCGTCCCCGAGAGTAATCACCAACCCAGTAGCATAATTACAATTAAACAA